>PVKA01003230.1:0-20209 GCA_004027165.1 Ctenomys sociabilis
GCTCCCCACAAACCCCGAAGAGTACAAAGGGAAAGTACCAGAGAACAGGTAGAAAGCCAGGACAGAAGAAGGCTGGGCCAAGATACACTGAGCAGGTTGGAGGTCAATGTGGTGTTTCAGGTTCAAAATTAAGGCAGCTTTAAGTCTCAAGGTCAAATTTATGTTATGAAAGATGACCATGTACCAGTTCTGCTGAGGATAAGATAAGGGAGAGATGAAGAAAGGTACGAGGACAGCAGGGGAGAAATGATGAGGTTTAAGAAGGTAAAATGAGAGGAGAAGAGAGGAGGAGACAGTAGAGGTAGCTTCAAGGGAAATTTAGGGAGCAGGCTTTTTGGGGCTTAGATAGTGAGGCCATGGGAAGGAGGGGTGCTTGGAAGAGATGACAGTAATACAGGGAAGATCACAAGCTGGGGGTGATAAGCACCAATCCCTGTCACCTCCCAACACTCAGACCTGCCTTCTCTTTTCTTAACAGAACCCTAGGTTTATTCAGCGGTGGCAGTATCCAGCTTCAAGCATACAGACAGTCAGACATCCACATTTGCAGTGGCCACTCTGCCTGTGCGTTGTGAGCTACAGCACTTTGATACTGAGAAACTGGTTTGCTGTGTATTTGCCTACAAGGACTACAAGAGAAAGAGCACACACCTTCCAAGGCTTCAATTATTCCCTAGTGCTGCCCACAGCTCCAGAGCCACGGCTTTGCCAGCACCTGCTGGAGGGAGCCAGTCAGCCAGCAGGTGACCTAAGAGCCCTGGGAGCCCTGTGCGGGCACTTCAGGCATCAGGAAGAGGGGACATGGGAGGTCTGCCCTTGGTCCCTTTTGGAATGAAGCCTGACACCACGGAGAGAGCACAGCACTGGACCCAGGAGACAGCTCTGCCACCAACCAAGGGCACACGTCTCGCTTTTTCGAGCGCTTCTCACCTCTCAGGCCCGTCGTGCCCACCACACCTCTGCCTTGTGTCAGCCTGTTTCCATTATGCTTCCTTTCCTGACACTTCGGCTGAGCCCTAGGGCCTTTGCCCGCGCGGCGCTCTCTGCCTTAGAAAGTCCCTTGAGCCTCACCAGCTCACTCATGTTCTGATCCATTCGGGCACCTGTGTCTCCATGCAGCTCCACAGGAGGTCACAGGAGGCTAAGCTCACAGATCCAGGCCTTGCAAGGAAATACGGGCTATTCCCACATAGCTCTCCCATGGGACACAGACTTCCACTGCTGGGGGAGCTCTGAAGGGCTCCAGCCAGAGATGCAAATGCTTCCCTCCCTCTATAGCTGGCGTGAGCAGGCAAAGCTGCTCCTGCAGTCTGGCCTATGTAGAAGGATGATCAACGGACCTTCTTTAAGGACATGATCCATGTTCCTCCATCTCCCCAAGGCCTTGCAATCACAAGGTCCTGACAATAACCTCCTCTTTGGAGTTGCACAGCCAGGTCTGGAGGCGGCTATGTCACAGCCTCATATTCACAGGGACACAGTACGATGCTCATGTTACATCGAGGCACAGGAGACAGAGAAGCCACATAAGTCACTTGGTGTAACAGGAATAGAAGGTGCAGAGGGGCAATCGTGGTCTCTTCCCAAGACATCAAAAGTCCTGTGAGAGCTTTGACACTGCCCTTCCACCAGCCTTGATTGCAGATGAGGCCCCTACACATACACTGTACCCCCAAGGCTACCCTGTTCTTCCATGAGTCTAGGGTGCAGAGGAAGAACTGAAGTCAAAAGGCCAGTGTTTCCCTCTAGCTTGCCAAAACTTCCCTTCACTTCCCTTTGTTTCCTTTCCCCTCCCCTCTTCCCTCTCTCCCTCCCCCTCTTCCCTTTTCCTCTCCTCCTCCACTCTCCTCTCCTCTTCCCTCCCCTCCTTTCTTCCTTCTCCTTCCTTTTTTCCTCTTCCTCCTTATTCTCCTTCTTCTTTCTTCCTCTTTCTCTCTCTTCCCTCCCCTTCTCTCTCTTCCCTCCCATTTCTAGGGACTAAACTCCCCAAGTGGTTGGCTACATCCCAGTCCATTCTTGCCCAGGGTGACCTTCAACTTTCCATCCTCCTTTCTCAGCCTCTGAGTGGCTGGGATTATAGGCATGCACCACAACACCTAGCTCAAGCTCTGACTCTTAATCTCCCCTCTCATACAAGGCTTTCTAAGACAAGCTACAGACTGGGAGAAAATATTTGCAAAATATATTGTTGATGCAAGACATATCCAGACTGTTTAAAAAATTAGTATAAACCAGTGAAACGAAATAAATGTGCAAAATATTTGAATAGATACCTCACCAAATAAGATATACAGATGTAAATAAGCACACAGAATAATGCCTAACATCATTAGCCATTAGGAACATGCAAATTAAAGCCCCCAAGGGGAAGAAAGATATATTCTGTGCATGTACCAGCTTGATACAAGAAATGTAGATATTATGTACTATAAGCATGTGCCAATAAAAAGAAACAGATAGATGATAGATAGATGATAGATAGATAGATAGATAGATAGATAGATGATAGATAGATAGATAGATGATAGATAGATTTATCAAGAGATGAACTACTAAAAAATGATGTTTCACACTTTATCAAAACAACAGAATACAATTTATAAAAAGAAATAAATTATTGATAAGCAAGGCATGGTTGTGCAAGACTATAATCACAGCACTTAGAAGGATGCAACTGGATAATTGCCATTAGCTCAAGGCCAACTTGGGCTGTAGCAAGACTGTGTCTCAAAAACAAAGCAAAACAAAACAACAACAAATACAGATAGATAGAAAGATAGATAGATAGATGTGGTATGGATGGATAGCTAGACAGACAGACAGATATACACGATTCTCAGAATAATTATGCTCATTGAAAAAAGGAAGACCCCCAAAAGATTGCATGTTTATATGAACTATTAAACAATGCAAAGTACAGGTGAGTGTGTGGCTAAGTGGGAGAGCAGATGTCTATCTTGGGCCAAAGACTTGGGTCACAGAGAAGGAGAGAAAGAGAGAGAAGAAAGGAAGGCAAGAAAGGAGAGGAGGGAGGGACAGGGGGAGGAAAGAAGGAAGAAAAAGTAATGTTCAGTGAAGGCAAGCAACCCATATATAGTCTGGGTATGCGAGAGGATGGAGCTTGAGAGGGACAAACTCAAACAACAGTCTCTGGGGACAATGGACATGCTCATCATCTTTTTTTTTTTTTTTTTTGTCTTTTCGAGACAGGGTCTCACTGCAGTTCAGGCTGGCCTTAAGCTCACTTTGTAGCTCAGGCTGGTCTCGAACTCACCAACAATCCTCCTGCCTCAGCCTCCCGAGTGCTGGGATTACAGGCACGCGCCACCACGCCCAGCTCATCATCTTATGTGTGACGGTAGTTTCATGAGTTTGTACTCACATCAAACTTACCAAATTGTATAACTGAAATGTATACAGCTATACCAGAATAAAACTGGGAACAGGAGGAGAAGCAGTGGGAAAAAGGAAAAAGGATGGGAAACCAGGCCCATAGCACAGCACTCACACACATTTGTATTCACAAACTTTAAAATTGCATTATGACCATGAGAGTGGCCTGAAGAGGCCCACCACCCATGATTCCATCTGACAAGGACAGCAGAGCTGCTTGTCATTCACTCAGAATTTTTCTAGTATTCCCTGTGTTCTTGGCTTGCACTAGGCACCGGCATGCAGAAGCATCTTTGCCTAGGATATTTATTCTAGCAGGCACAGTGTGACCTACCCCAAATCCAACCAAAGTACTTAGCCCATGTCCCCAGCCCTCCAACCAGCCTCCTTTCACAGGAGCTATTGGGGCTGTTCTTGGATCTGACTTTGTTTCTAGCATGGCTTTATGCGTAAGAGGTTTCTAATCTAGTTTACTTCTAATGGCAGATTTGTTCCCATGAGGTTAGATTAGTTATGATGCACTTTCTACTGTGGAGCTATCAGAGGGTCAGAGAAATCATTTCCCATAGTTACAGAGTAAGTCTATGGTAGAGACCAGGAAGGCAGTCTGTGCACGTTCACCTCTATACTGTGCTTCTGCTATCAACTATCTGCGGAGCCTATCACGGCCTGGACTTGGATCCGGAGCTCTTCCCCGAGGTGGCTGGCTTCTGGGACCCCTCACACCACCTACTCCTGGCCAGTCCTAGAGACTCTGAACACTGTTCTCCCTCAGGCACACAGATCCAAAGGGCAGCCCTTCGGTGGAGGTGGGAAGGGAACCGCAGCCCTAGCCTCAGAGCTGAGCATGGTTCCTGGGGCCTGGTCTCTGCAAGAAGACATGGAATCAGAAGAGGGTCCCTGGAGAATGGCTTTGAGGTAGATCCGAGAGTGGGGAGACAGAAGGAGTAGTGGAAGGAAGACGATGTCAGAGAGGGTTAGGGCAGGTGGAAAGGAGTGGCATAAAGGGAAGGTGGCTGATCCTGGGTAGAATGTATCCAAGGTCCCTTCAGGATGTTTCTGTAGCCAGAAAACATCAAAATGTCCTTCAGCTTTAGCTCACTCTCTCCAGGCCCAGGGTTTATAATCTTATTCTGAAGAACCCAGCTAAGAGCTCAGGAGGGAGAAATAGATGAACCCAGGCCTCCTCTGAGAGAGAAAGAGTGAGAGCAAAAGGACAAGGAGTGGGATGACGAGCATTTGTGTTTGGAGAGCACAAGTTTGGTCCCTCAGTCTCCATACATAACATCTGAGAGAACTGCATAGATACCTATATCTCAGCTTCCTCTTGGACAATGATGCTCTCTTCCCGAGCCCTGACCTGCCAGGAGGCTCCTGTGATGTCAGAGAGCCCTACACTAGCACGTAGTGTATTGTGTGTCTCAGTATGCTAAATGAGAGCAGGGGTGCACTGAGCTTGTGGAGAGGAAGGAGGCAGGGGCACGTGGCCCTGTGGGCACCAGCTACAGTAAAGGCCCTTTAGTACAGAGGCTGCCAACAGGTCATTCTTCTCCTGCTCTCCTTTGGGCAGGCAGGGTTTAATCAATTCCTCTTTGGCAGATGAGGAATTGCCTGAGGGTAGGGGGTGGGGTGCCTAACACAATGTGTCTGAGGTTGCAGACTAACAAGTGGCAGAACTGGAAAAGATCCAGGATTGGATCAGTGGGTTAGGGCTGGCCCTGAGTGGAGAGTGTTCCCGGGAGGCCCAGGGCCACTTCGGTGGATGAAGCAGAGGCTCCTCCCCCTGGCTCTGTGCCCCAAAAGTGAGGGAGGAGGCTGGTGTCACAAGCCTTTCCTTACTGCAGAGGTGATGTTCGTAGCACATCTTTTTTGCACTTATTTTTACGCACCATTTCTGGAAGGGGGTTGGAAGGAGGTGACCCCACAGTGAAGTGTGGGGAGAGGGCTCATGTGGAAGAGTGACACCAACCTGGGCTCCTACTGAGGACTCAGGAAAGGCCCAGGCTTTACTGTGCATCTGTTTCATCAGTGAAGCACCTGAAAGAATAGGAAACTACCCTCTGCAGAGCAGTGCTGGGCCTGTGGCCTAGCCAGAGTATAGGGCTTACTGCCTAGGGATTCTAGGTCCTCTTCCTCCAGAAAGCCTTTCCAAATAATCCCATCCCTGAGCAACCCTTTCTTCTGGGATCAGAGGGAACCCACTGCTTGCGTTATTGCATGACCAGCCCTGTTCTATAACTCCAGAGCCTCTGTGGTGCAAAACTTTGAGCATAGCGATTGCAACTCCATTCCACTGTAAGAGTTCTTTCCAGGACACCCAGACATATGTGGGCAGCCCAGAGATGAGAAGCCAGTTGTCAAAACATATCGTCTCATTGCTAGACAGATTTTTCTTGAGACTGGTCTGGGATCTGCCTGTGGGGCACAAGGGAACCCATGCTCTACTATGACCATGTTTTGAAAACCTATAGACATTCCCTGTACCCTTGAGGAGTACTATTCTGTCACAACAGTGTGGGAAGCCATGTCCAACTTACTGGAGTTGGAGTCCTAACACTGTCATGTCAGGGGCATATAACTTAGGGTCACTGTCTTCTAGTAATCCCAGTTTCCTCACCAAGTAGCACTGGGCCTCATCAGTCATATGCATTCAGCAAAGAGTAGCCTTGTCTGTTTTATTCCTGAATCATTTACCTATGGGTGGCGCAGATAAGATGAAAGAATACAGCCTTGATACAAGAAAGAGTATTATCTAAGTATGGACTCTGCTATACAATAGCTGTGTCATAACCTTGAGCCTTATTTCTCGTCTCTGAGCCTCAGAGCCCTCACCTGCAGAACACGGACAGCATATGCTAAGCAGGCCTGAACTGGTGCAGTTGTCACTGTTCTACTTCATTTTATTTTTTGTTACTGGAACTGGAACTCAGGTCTTTGACACACAAATGCAAGCATGCTGAGTTGCACCCATCTCAACTACTTTGCTGCTGCTTTTGTGTGGGGAAAAGAGGATATGGCCTATCTATATTTTGATTTTTCTTCTAGTGTTGCTTGGTTTTATAGGACAACAGTATCACAATTGGTTCGCTGAATGGAAGGCCCAGTGGTGAACACTGTGTCAGTCCACACACACATCGACCCTCTGAACTGGCCCTAGGAGGATGACTGGTGCCTAAAGCTTGGGAGGCACACAGTTAAGTGGCCCTGTCACTGAAACTAATGTTTCTCCCTGTCACTAACGTGCCAGCCCCTGTGCATTGTCACACGCCTTCCCTAACCAGGCAGAAAAGGTCCTGGAAGAAAGGATCACATCCTGGTACATAGAGAATAGGCACTATGAGTTGGGTAATAAATGTAAATAACCAGAGCTATAAGAATAAAAACTATCACCAGTGGCCTTAATCTGAACCCCAGGAGGCCCTGGAACCATGTCAGTGATGTCCCTCTTGCTAATTACAAACTCCTCTGTGGTCTTCCTCTAAGAAAGCTCTAGGCTTTCTCTATAATGAGAGCCTTTTTCTCCACAGTGGCCATATGACAGATCTGTGTACTGAGACTGCTTGCCAGCCAGACCACCTTGGCTACAAGGCTGCCCTGGCTCCCAAAAGCAGGAGCCACCCTCATCCCATTGAGGAGCCCATAGGGGCCTTTCTCACACTGCTTTCCAAGAGGGGCTTCTGTGTCAGGCTTCACAGGCTACCCTTTAAGACCTTCTGAGGTTGTAAACCAGCATCCAGAGACCCTGTGGAGGGAGGTCTGGCTAGTGGGGACAGAGGTTCTAAGGTGTCTCCAGAGATTCAATCCTGACCGTGTTGCCCAGGACTTCAGAGTAGGGGCCCAGAAGCAAACAAACACAAGCAGCCAGAATGAGGCTGCACTCCCAAGCCTACAGGTCGGGCATGCCCTGGCCACAGCTTTCCTTCCAGCATGGCTCTCCTTCTCTGTCCTCTTCTGGGGAGCAGCCAACCACTGCTGAGTACTTTGGGCCCAGCACAAAAACCTATAGCAAAGATCACAAACTGATAGCCCATCACAGACATGCTTTCATATGTGTATTTGAAAATGTAACCCCTTTAGCCATAAGTTGAAAAGTAGATATCACAAGCAAATATCCACATTTCTATCTTATAGATCAGTAGATGTGAGAACACTGGGCCCACATTCTTAGGGGCATGAATGACAGCAACCTGATTCAAGTAAGAATTTTTCAACTGCCATAGTTTGGGCTACAAAGAGCCCAGAGAACTGTTTTGCCTGGGGATTTGAAAGCATTCTATGCTCTACTTTGGCACAGATTTCCTACTGACCCTAGGACATAGGAAGCATCCTTCTATTTCACAGGCAAGGAAACAGTGGCTCTAAGAAAACCATAGCTTGTGAAGATTCAAACACAAGCAACCTAACTTCAGAGCCTGCCCAAAGACATAAGCCTGTGGCAAAATGGGCAAAGTATGGACAATGTAATGAGAGTTGTGTTTCTTCTTTCTTTTCTTTTTCCAGTGCTGGAGAGGAAACACAGCACCCCCCACATGATGCCAGGTGAGCATTTTCCCTGGAGCTATACCCCCAGCCTGCAGTGAGTTTTAAACAAAGTAAAATGCATTCAATTTGAAGTAATACTTCTTTGTTGATGCTGTAGTTTTATTTGGAGGATAGAGCTATTTAAGTGCTATTCCTCTTACTGTATGACAGTAAATAGAACTCTAAGTGTCACTTGAAATATCCTTACCTGGCACAGTAAAAACCTGACCAGCCTAGGCTGGATTCCCAAATGTAGAGCCCTCTATGAAATCCATGTCCAGAGACACAAGGCTTGCTCTGCAGTTCTGTCTCCACACAACAGTGGGCTTCTGCTCCTGCAGAAGTTAAAGTCACATAACAAAGCACACCATGATCCCAGCTATTTGTATCAGCTTTCCCCATCATCAGTTTCAAATTAAGCCATTCCCAAGCCCTCTCCTCAGCAAATCTACAGGGCATTTGTTCATGCCTCTGGTTACAGTTATCTATTTTTCCTCAAGTTACAAGTTACCTATGTCTTGTCCACCTAATAAGGCCTAAAGGGGGAACAATACAGAAGAAAAGGTTGCTGACTATTCACCTGCCAGAGGCTGACGGGACATTATCAATTACTGCTTCTGCCTCCCACTTCACAGGGGTGGAAGAGAAGGGGCCTGATCTGAAGCCACCCAGCGAGCTGATGGCAGAGCCAGGCTGACTCCATGAAGACTCCTTGGTGCGTTCCCTTTGCACTGACTCAGCCTGCTTAGCAACTCAGTCAGAGGACCTGATGGGCAAAAGACAAGTTCTTCATAAATATCTTCCCATTAAAGATGCAAAGCTGCCAGGGGAATAGAGCCCCCAAGACTGCTCCCATGCAGTATCACCTGCATCAAATCCTCACTCAGCACCATCTGTCCATCAGAAGCATGGTTCACGGTGGCCTAGATGCAGAGTCCCCATGTGGGTGAGTAGCGCAATCTACATCAGTCAGGGTTGTGGCTCCAGCTTGCCAAGTAATCATGGGTAAATGCTCCCATTTCTTGGGTGTCAGCTGCTCCTCCTAACAGGTAGCATTCTTGAGAGTAGATAAGAGAGAAGATCCCCTAAGCCTGCTGGGTGGTTATGGGCACTAGACAGGAATTCCAAATGGAATTTAAGAGTCCTGCTTCTAGAAGCCTCCAAAGACTGGTTCACCTGGAACAAATGGATATTTCACTGGAACCGCACAAATGTGAGCTTGGATGGTCAATCAGACTTTATGGTCACTTCCTGAGTTACTGGGAACAAGAGTCAACAGGTCTCTAGAATGATTTGGAAATGTCCCAAGCTGAATAGAACACTATTATCATTACCATTATTTTCAAACTCAATGCAGAAAACAAGACAACAGTGACATCATCTCACTGATACCACCACTTGGTAACATGTGGCTTGTATCGAGATGTCGTCCCAAAGCCTCATGTGGTTATGGGGGAAGGCTTTTTGAAGGTGTCTGGATCTGGGATGTGTAGTGCTGGGATCAAGGGTGTGATGCTAGCATTAAGGGAGTGTAAGTGCTATTCACTCTGAGAGTGGGCAACCTGGGTAGGACGTAAGGGACAGAAAGGGCACTGTTGAAGGCTGCTGGCTACCCCTGCCTGCCATGAACTGTTTCAACTCTGTGATGCTCCTCTGTTACCCTGCGTTCAAGCCAGCCAATTACATGCTGAAACCTCTGCAAACAGTGAGGTAAATAAACCTTTTCACCTTTAACTCTGTCAGGTATTTTGTCCCAGAAGCAAGAAAAGTAGCTAAGACAGTAGGCTAGACCATGACCCTACTCCTTTGTTTCGTCATCACCTCCATAGCAGTATGCGTTACCGCTCCTAGACATTTCCTCACACCTACATCTTTAGGTATTTGTCTCCCTCTGTTATACGTGAACTCTTTGGAACTAGAGATCCCCTTTCCTCTCACTCTTTGTGTGAAGTGCAGACCCCATGCACCAGCTCAGAGCCCAGCTGATATTCAGTAACAGATACTACTCAGTGTTCAGCAAGATCAGGGATTTCCCTCAACTGTCTATTCAGGAATACAGTTGCATTTATGTTTTTTAGACATAGCAGGTACAACCATTCGATCTGGGGGCTGGGCACTGACTCTCAGAGGAAAACTGGACTACCCAAAGTCACTGCATCAGTGTGGGGTTGGACTAAAAGCAGCCCTTTGCCTGTTCATCAATGTACTTCCAGCTCAGCATCCTCTAGGTCCCACAACATGCGGCTATGCAACCCTCTGAAGGATTCTTAGCTTCTCTACCCTGGTTTTCTCACTTCTAATTAGGTAAAATTATACACAGTGCCAACATAATGAAATGATCTGAAGAGTATATAAGAGAACCCACATAACAGTGCACAGCACATAGGAAGCACAAACATTTGTATCTGTCCTGACCCAGCCACTTTCATTGGTTAGGTGGTGCTCACCACGCAGCAGCAAAGCAGAGCTTTTGGCAAAAAACTCTGCAGCTGTGACTCACACATGCTTCAACTCAACCAGCAAGTCTTCTGCAGAAATTGCTTGGACAAATGCCTGATCTCCCACCATGAAACCCTCATTTTCCCATCCCTGAGCCCTCACATATGTGTACAAGTGCACAGAGCTCACGCAACAGGAAGGTACCAGTACTGGCCAAATAGCTCAGCAGATTAAAGCACCTGCAAGCAGGTGCAGGGGCCAGAGATTCCATCCCCCAGGGCCTGCTGTGCCGGCCCCAACCCTGGGGTGCACTGAGATGGTGACAGAGGCTGGGCATGGTGGTGTGCACCTGTAATCCCAGCTCTTGGGAGGCTATCAACAGGAGAATCACTGGGAGTCTGATCTAGAAGTGAGACCCTAAACACCCTGTAGATCCTGCCCTAAAATACAAAAAAAAAAAAAAAAAAAAAAAAACCAGGAAGGTACCATAGGGCGGCAGTGGGACCTTGGAAGAGCACACATTTCCACCTGGGGTCAGATGAGCAGGCCCACCTCTTCTGGCCAGGTAGCCATGGGCGCATCACTTAATCTCTCTAAGCCTCAGCATCTTCATCTTTAAATAGGTACACTTTGTTATGAGGATTACCTGAGATAGGGAATGGCCTGATATCCCATAAATGATATTAAGACAAAGACTGGGCATGGTGGTGTGTACCTGTAATCCCAGCTCTTGGGATTACATATAAATGGTTGTCCTCTTTTATTTTAGAGTCCACTTGACAAAATGTCAGCTGCAGAAGTGACCCTAGGGACCATCTAGTCCAGTCCCCTCTGTATGAAAAAGAGACACAGAGACCTTGTAGGGGTGCCTATAGACTCAAGGTCACACAATGCGGCAGTAGCTAAATGAGACTTGGGACCTTGTCTCCTGACTTCCCACTACCCACCTTTCTCAGCGCATTTGTTCTGATCTGTGCAGCAGTGACTGGCATGGCTCTGTTCCCAGACTTCTTCCCTTTACAGTCAGCACCATCTGAATCCCTAGCTGCTAACATCACCACCCTCCCAAGCACATCTGGCCCCACTGGCTCTTGTCAGGAGCTCTAGAGGAACATGTAAAGTATGTTATCCCTGTAGTAGGGTAACCATGGTATCAGTAATATCAATAATAATGGTAACCAACTCCTTCACAGTGACCTACACTTGAAAGTCCTTCCACCCCACCATTAACACACTGCCACTTCTCCCCAGTCTCACTGCCTTGGGAATATAGTTTGCTCTAATGTACTCAATTCAACATTTAGGGAACACCTACTTTAGGCCTATCCCAGGGCCAGAGGCTACAGATGGAGAGGGAAAGCCCAGGCCCATGTCAAAAAGATCTCCAGTCTAAAGGGGATTTAGGGAAGAGGGAGGACCTGGTGATTTCTTTTTCCTTTACTGTTGCAGCAGCAAAATGCCTTGCCCCACACTGTGGGGAACCTCCTTTATCATGCTGTCAAAATGCTGGTGGTCTGTGGGACAAACTAAAGCAAGAAAGGCTGAGTATGGGCTGGAAATGACAACACAAAGGACAACAAGAAATAGAAATTATGAGCACCAAAAGCTTGCCTCCCTTGTCTCAGTGAGAGCCTAGGGAGAGATTCTGGACAGGGCAGGATAACAGCAGTAAGATTTGTGCAAAAGCCTGATTCCTGCTCCCCTGCCGGAGTGCAAGATTCAGATGCTTGTGTTCCTTTAAGCTGGGACTCTGCCCATAAGTGCCAGGTTTTCCAAACCCAGGGCTGAACCATATGCCTCCTTGGGACCATCATGTGCTACAATGGTGTCATAGCCCTTGCAGTGGCCATGCAGATTCCTTCTGACTCCACAAGGCTCTCAGCCCGGTGGCCAGTACACTCCATCCGTTGTCCCCTGGCAGGGACACCATCTACAAGGATGTGGGAGAAATGAGGGAAGGTAGAGAATGGGCTAAGGGTTTCAGGCTGCCACCCTCCTTCCTCTTCTAGTCTATCTCCTGAGTCCCTAGTATGTGCCAATCCCTTATTTGAGATGCTTCTGAGTACAACTTGTTTAAACCTCACAGTGGCCCTCTGAGGACTGCATCCCTCTTCCCGGTTTGCCAATGAGGAAGCTGAAGTGTGGGGAAGGGAAGTAGCTGAACAGTGTAGGGATCTGTGATGGCCACAAGGTCAGTGTTTCACTCGGAGTCCAGAATTGAAAGAGGAAATCCCAATCATTCCACGAACCTAAATTTAAGTTGCTTTAGTAGAAGGCCTTCCAACCCCTACGAGGGGCTTGAATGGTGCATTAAAATTGCAAGAGACCATTTAATCCAACTCCTGTATTTAACAGACAAGCAGACAGACACCCACACCTACGGAATTTTAAGATGGCTACTTTGGCTAACTAGCAAGGGAAAGGCCTAGATTCCCAATCTCTGGCACTTTCTGTGCATGGCTCTCTACCTGCAGAGATCCTCTTTTTCTGGGAAGCTCCCCTAGGCCCAGGCCAGCCCAGCCCACGTCACCAGACGTACAGGGAAGGCAAGGGAAACAGGCAGCATGTGACCAGGCCTCTCCTTGAGTCTACAATGCTGAGGCAGGGAACAGGATCCTGGGCTAGTAGTGTTGCCAACAGTGCTGCTCCCTGCTTGGGATGGAGGAGAAAGCAGCACAGAAGCTTTGCAGAAGAAGCTTTGGGAAAACCCACTATCAGAGCTCTCACTTCAGGTCATGGGCATTTTCCCCAGATGTAGTGCTGAGCCCTGAGGCTTCACCCAGGAGAATATGGCAAAGAAGCAGTCAGTGGCACTTGACCTTGGGATGGGTGCAGGGTTCCAAAGAGAAGCTTGCGTGCTCACCAAATGTCAAAAGAAAAATAGGAATAGGGACAGGCAGTCCCCCCGTGCCACCCCCCCCCCCAGTTCCTCCTAATCACCCACCTTGGGCTTTCTCCCTACTTCAGTCAGCATCTGCTAATTAGTCAGTTTCACGGCTGGGGTGGGGTGCATAATGGAAGGGAGGGTAAGATGAGTCACGATCCGATCCATGCCTCCTGGCTGGTACCCCCAGGGAGGGATCACACCGCAGAGTGTTGTAGGCTTGGAGCCTCAAGGGGGTCCCCTCCCGCTGTGCCCGGCCTGCTCACCTGATTCCACCGGCGGGCCCGCCGCAGTCCCGCCAGCTCGCTCAGCTCTGGCTCGCTTGGCGCAGCGCCTCTGCAGTCGCTGCTGCAGCCGCCTGGCCCGGATCAGCGACCTGAGGCGGTAGGGAGAGAGAGACAGGGCCGGTGAGAGCGTCGCGACACCCGGCAGCCGAGCCCCGGCCGCTGACAGCTGGGCCACTGTGGTGGGAAGCGCGGAGCAGGCTGCCGCCGCCGCCGCCCGGCAACAGCCCCGGGCCCGGTGTCCCCGCGCTCAGCGCTCTGCGACCCGGCGGCGCAGCTGGGCGGCGGCCGCGAGGACCCTGGGGTCCTCCTCATCACCTGCGGAGGCTTCCATGGCTGTGGCTGCCCTGCTAGGGGCACCGGGGTGCTCTCCGGAGCCCCTGCTGGAGGCGGCTGTCGGGGTGCCTGCCTAGCCGGGGCTGTCGGGAGGAGGCGGGAGGGAGGGGGCGCAGGGGACGAGCCCGTCGGCAGCTGCGTAAGCGGCCCGTCCTCACTTTGCTTCTTAAAGAGATAGTTGTCTCTGGCTCCTGAGGCCCTTATGGCAAGGAGGTTGGCCCCCACCTGCATGCTAGCTTGTAGAAGAGCTGGGCAACAGGCTTGGAAGAAAGGACTTGTGACAGGTTGTGTGGCTCCGCGTAGGATTCTTTCTCTCTCCCTGGGCCTCAGCCTTCTCATCAGTGACATGGGATGATGACACCTATCCCATTCGCTGGCACACAGTGACTCTGGTGTTAAATGCTAAGTTTGTCTGACCGCTCTTAGAAATTTTCTCCATAACTAAGCCATAGCACCAGGGTTATTTAATGTGAAGAGCACTTGGTAGCAGGAATCTTAAATATCTAAAGACAAAATATTTCTTTTGTGGTTAAAATGGTGACAGGATGAAAAGCATTCATAACCTAAAGTAATTTAAGTTATTATGGGCCTTTCCCTTTCAGTCTCAACTAATATTATGAGGAAAACAAAAAATCAAAAGGTCAGGAAACTAGGGTTGGGGAGATAGCTGGATTGTCTAAGTGCCTGCCTGGCAAGTGCAAGGACCCAGGTTGGATCCCTAGTACCACATTCCTGTCACGCTGGGTGGCCCACTGAAATCAGGGATGGTGGTGCACAACTGTAATCCCAGTGCTGGGGAGGCTGAGACAGGAGGATCACTTCAAGTTGTGAGACCTTGAAATGAATAAATACATAAATAAATACATAAAATTTTTTTTAGATAAAGGATATTGGGTTTCCACTTTCATTTCTTGCTATGATCTTCTGATAAATTAGCTTACTCTCTGGGCCTGGTTTTCCATGTACTCCACCTTGCGGAGTGAGGTGAAGAGGAAAAGGTTTCCTCTTTCTAAATCAGCTCTGTCTCCTTGGCCATTCCCTGCTCAAGACCATCACCCCTGGTATTTCTTTATCTTCACCCATTTGTTGTCACTGGGGAAATGTTTTATCTGTTCTAATGCCACCTACATCATATAAGTAACTTCTTTACACTTAAAACAAAACCAAGGAATCCATGTAATCACTGTATGTATAGGTGAAAATTTCTGACATTATCATAAACATTTTTTGTCTTTCTCTTTATTTACTTTGCTTAGTACTTAGGAGACTACATTTCCCAGAAACCATCAAGACCCCCCAAAAGAGCCCTCCTCCACCCAACTTATTCCCATTTGTATGGAATTAGCTAGTGAAGAATTCTCTTAAGCATCAAAAGGTAAGTGACTGAGAAAAGAGTCAGGGTTTGCAACAAATGAGGATTACATACATAAACCAAGATAAAATCATTCCAAAGAAATCAGTAATTTTGTTTTCTTTTGTACTAATTAAGAAATACAGTGCCTAATATGAAACTTTTTAGTTTCAAAAGCAATTTTCACTCCAATTCTTGGGATGAAATCCATACCACACTCTGCCCACTGAATACAGCAGTAAAACTTTAACAAAATATATGTGGCAGATGTATTGAGGTACCTGAAGAGAAGACACTAGCAGGCAAATCTGGGAGGAAGACAATTACTGAGTTGGT
Organism: Ctenomys sociabilis; assembly: GCA_004027165.1. Lineage (NCBI taxonomy): Eukaryota > Metazoa > Chordata > Mammalia > Rodentia > Ctenomyidae > Ctenomys > Ctenomys sociabilis. Next base: position 15,545 of record PVKA01003230.1, read on the forward strand.
GGTGAATTTATGAATTTTTCCTCTGATACTTCCTAACCTGGTATCAGTACAGTGTAAAATTCCAAAGTTAAAAATCAGCACAGAGCAAGCTTGCAAAAATCCTCCTACTTCTGACTTGAGGGTTAGAAAAGGCCATTTCTGATGCTCAGAGTGGGGGATTTTTTTTAAATCTTTTCTCCATTGTCTAACAACCCTGGGCCCACTGTCTCGGCAATAGGGCTGTGGACAAAGGAAGCCATAGCCACCTCTGGGTGAGGTGAGAGAAATTTTAATTAGAGTAGTTGTGGTCCTGAGTGAGTAGGAGCCTCTGCAGGTGGTTTTTTTTTTTTTTTTTTTTTTTTTTTTTTTTTTTTTTTTTTGCCTCTCCATCATGTAGCTCTAGATGTACCTACAGTTGTGGGAAGTGAGCAGCAAAGCACATGAAGCTCCAAGTTCCAGAATTCCGGTGAATCCAAAACATGATAAGTCAAATGATGATAATATAAACAATCATTTTCATTTACCAACCAAAAATAGAATCTAAGAAAAGTATCCGAGAAAAATAATAGGTTAACTATAGGGTAGTGGTAGTTTGAATAATTGTAGATTTTGCTTCAGAGCTGATGGAGGGCAAAAGAAAATAAAACAAATTTTATTAAATTTTCAAAAGAACGTGGACATTATGCTGCATGGCTGTACAGCAGTCCCAGTGCTTGGCAGGCTAAGGCAGAAGGACTGTTGTGAGTTCAAGACCAGCCTGGGCTACATAGTGAAACCCTGTCTAAAGCAAAGCAAAGCAAAGAGAGAGGAGCATGGCCTTCTCCTCTCCCCATCATGGCTTGGGCTTATCCCATTTTGTACTCCAAAAACGGGGAGCCCATCTGGCAAAAATGTCACAAGGCTCCCATTGGACCAGATATTGTGAATTTTGTTTATACCAACTTGCAGAAAAACAACCAGCAGCCCTATACTGTCAATATATTAGTAGGTCATCAGACCAGTGCTGAGTCTTGGGGGACTGGCAGAACTGTGGCTCAAATTCCCAGAGTTCATGATGGTGGGAACCACTGTTCTGGCCAGGGTACCTTTGGCAATATGTGTTGGGGAGGCCGCATTTTTGTGCCAACCAAAACCTGGTGCCATTGGCACCACAGAGTAAACACAACCCAGAAGCAGTATGCCATCTGCTCAGCCTTGGCCATTCTGGCCTTGCCAGTGTTGCTCACGTCCAAAGATCATAGAATTGAGGAAATTCCAGAGCTTCCTTGTGGTAGAAGATAAAGTTGAAGATTACAAGACTAAGGAAGCAGTTTTGCTTCTGATGAAATGTAAGGCCTGGAATGATATCAAAAACGTCTGTGCCTCTCAGCGAATGAGGGCTGGCAAGGGCAGGATGAGAAACTGCCGTTACATCCAGTGCACAGGACCTTGCATCATCTATAATAAAGACAATGGAAATATCCAGGGCATTACTCAGCTCAATATAAGTAAACTGAATATTTTGAAACTTGCTCCTGGTGGGCATGCAGGGTGTTTCTGCATTTGGAACAAAAGTGCTTTCTGGAAGTTAGATGAGCTATGCAGCATTTGGCGAAAAGCTGCTATCCTCAAGAGTCACTATAACCTGCCTATGCACAAGATGATCAGTACAGAACTCATCAGAATCTTGAAGAGTCCAGAGAGCACCAACAAGAAGATTCATCAGATTCCTGAAGAAGAATCCTCTGAAGGACCTGAGGATCATGTGAAACTGAACCCATATGCAAAGACCATGCACCTGAACACCATTCTTGTCAGGCCAGGAATCACAAGATCCATATGACTAAAGCAGCTGCACAGGCAGCCAAGTTGGAAGAGAAAGAAGTTTCCAGAAAGAAGCCTGTGGAAGAGAAGAAAGGAAAGAAGGCTGCTTGTCCTAAGAAGCCTGTGAAGAAGCCTTGGGGGAAATAGCCTGCAGCTCCCAAGAAACCAGTAAAAAATAAAACTGCTGTAGAAAAGAAGCCTGCTGCTTAAACTTCCAAAATTTCTATCCCATACAAGTGTCATAAATTTGGACAGCTTATTGTGAATAAAGTAAAGACCTGGTCAAAGAGGTAGTAAGAAAAAAAAGGAAAGAAGGAAGGAAGGAAGGAAGGAAGGAAGGAAGGAAGGAAGGAAGGAAGGAAGGAAGGAAGGAAGGAAGGAAGGAGTTGTTAACCAGGCTTCTATACACAGCAAAGATGGCCTTCAAGAATGCATGTTATGATACAGCCAATGGGGCCATTACCAGAGATTGAACAGATGGAGCCATTTGATCTCGGACTTTCACCCTCTAAAGTTATGAGTTTAAATAAGCCTCTTTTCTTTATAAGCAATAGAAAGTGGAGTATTCCAGTCCCCAGCCTCACAAATAATACCTCTCCCAAATAACACCCAAAAGCCCAAAATAATCCAAATATAGTTCACATCATACTTAGTGTGAAGGAGTGAATATTTCATTTCTAAGATTGGCAAAATGCAAAGATGTTTAATCTCACCGCTTTTGTGCAAGAAAATGTAAGGGTTCTAGTAAGTGTTACAAGGTAAGAATAAGAAATAAAAGCCATACAGACTACAAAGGAAGAAATAAAAACTATTTCTCCATGTAGACAACATGATTGTATAGAAAATACCAAGAAACCTATATATTAAAAAAAAATCTATAAAAGTAATAGGTGAGTTTAGCAAAGTTATTGAATATAAAGTTGACCTTCCAAAAGCCAACTGTATCAAGACAGAATTATAGGAACGGAGAACACCTTAGTGGTTTCCAGGGGCTACAGGGGAGGGAAGGGAAGGAGACAGATGTGGCTAACAAAAGCCAACGCAGATGACCCTTGTGATGAACTGTTGTTTCTCCACTACAGAGGTGGTCACACTGAGTTACACCTAACCAACGTTACATATAACTAAATACACATACACACAAATGACTACACATAAAACTGTTGAAATCTGAATAAGAAGGATAGTATCAATGTCAGTTTTTTTGGTTGTATATATTTTAATAAAGTTAGGCGAACTGGTCTGCATTATTTCTTACAATTGCATGGGGATCTACAATTACATCATTATAACAAGTAAACTGAAACTCTAACAATACTACTGAGACTACAAAACACATACACTCTTAAAAGTATTTTGCTAGTTTATTACCAAAAAGGTAAACATACATAGACCTAGAAATCCGACTCCTAAAGAAATAAAAACATATTTATGCAAAAACTGTATACAAAGGCATATAGTCTTATTTTTAAAACTTATTTATTTGGTACAGGGTCTTGCTATGCAGCTCAGACTTGTAGTGATCCTCCTATCTCAGCCTCCCCAGTGCTGGGATAACAGGCACGCACCACCATGCCCCATTCTGGTAGCCTGCACAGCACGCCCAGGGTTTGGGGTGCAGAATGCAGTGCTGGGGATCAAATTTGGGTCCTTGCATTTTCCAGGCAGGCATTTAGACCACTGAGTTATCTCCCCAGCCCCATAGATGTATTTATAATGAACAAATAAAAACATTTTAAATGTATTCAGTGTATAAATGCATAAATAATATGGTATATCTAGTAACAGAATACTAATCAGCAACAAAAAGAACAAACTATCCAACCTCTTGGGTGGATATTAATTGTGTTACATTGAGTGAAAGAAACCAGTCTCAAAAAGTTACATGCTATATGATTTCATTTCTATAACTGCATGAAAAAGACAAAAAAGTCATGGAGAGGAGTGGCTGCCAGAGGTCAGCATGAGAGGAAGGTCAAACTTCAAGGGGATAGCACAGGAAGATTCTTATGTCAGCATCCTGATTATGGTAATGGTTCCAGGAAACTGTACATGTTAAAATTTAGAGAACTGTACACCAAAATTAAGAAGTCATTTTTTTCAAGTTAATGTAAAAAATAAAATTTAGAAAGCTATTTTGATGTTTATGTCTTCTAGTCATTGTATTCATAGAGGCTATTAAGAATTTAGCTAAATGTATAATTCCAAGTACAGTATCTTAAAAAATATTCTCGGCTTCATTATATAGCACTTCATTAAATTACAATAGAGTTCACAGAGCATATATGAAAAAAAGCAATAGTCTTAATGTCAAAATTTCAGTAAATACCAAGTACAGGAACACTTGTTTTATAACTTTAGTTACAGATGCAGCTAACATGCTTCACATGTGTCTACTAACTTTTAAAATGTAAAAAGTTAATTTAGTTTTGTTGAGACATTGGTGGTGGTTAAAGTAATCTAACATATTAAATGGCTATAATAATTCAACACATTAAATAGTAAATAAAAGATTTATTTATTTTTTTAAAATAAAAGATTTAAATGACCTATGGTGATTTAAAACAAAGATGAGAGCTTGAGAGAAAGTTTTCTCTTCATGTGACTCTCCCCAGGCACACTTTAGAACTTCAATCTCTTTCCTCTGAGGCTCCATAATCTCCTTGTTCAGAAAATTTGGAGCTCACCTGAGTTTCATGATGTTGCAGTACAGGTTCTCCTATGTCCTGAGTCTTCGCTGACCTTGAAAGGCTAGGGCCAAAATGTTGGCTGGCCTTATGGCTCTTCTGTTTCTCCAACTCTGACTTGTGATCTTAGGTTGTTAACCATCCAGAAGAAAAGCTGATTAGTATCCTGCAGCATATGCCATTCACTTTGCCTTAC
>PVKA01003230.1:20309-52642 GCA_004027165.1 Ctenomys sociabilis
TTGATTTTACTTGTTGTACATTTCCTTTTGTATTTCTGCTTTTTGCTTGTTATACTAGGGAGACTATACGATATTTACACATGTGTGTCTGGTTTATTTCACTTATGAGTATATGTTCAAGTGGCATCCACTTCAGTATAAATGCTTCAAACTTATCATTCTTAATAGCTGAGTAATACTCCATTATATAGAAATACCATACCTTTTTCAACCATTCCTCATGTGATGGACATCTTGGTTGTTTCCAAGATTTTGCTATTACACATTGCGCTGCTATAAACATAGGTACACATATATCTCTATGATACAATGTATCCAAATCCTTTGGGAAAATTCCCAGTAGGGGGATAGCCGGCTTGAATGGGATTTCTAGTCCTACTCTTTTGAGGAGTCTCCACACTGACCTCCACAATGATTGTACCAGACTACATTCCCACAAGCAGTGGAGAAGGGTTCCCTTTTCCCCACAACCTCTCCAACATTTGTTGTTGGTTGATTTCCTTATGATAGCCATTCTTTCTGGGGTGAGATGGTATCTCAGTGTTGTTTTTATTTGCATTTCACGAATGGCTAGCGATGTGGAGCATTTTTTCATATATTTGTTCGCTTCTTTAATTTCGTCCTCTGAGAAGTGTGTATTCATCTCAGATGCCCATTTCTGAATTGGGTCTTTAAATTTGAGGGCCCTGTTATATCTTAGTTCTTTATAAATTCTAGATAGTAGTCCTCTGTCTGATTGCTTATTAGTTATGATTTTTTCAAAATTTGTGGGTTGTCTTTCCACTCTGTTGACAATTTCTTTTGACATGCAGAAGCTCTTTAAGAAGAGTTGATCCCATTTGTTGATTCTTTCAAGAGCTACACTTTGGTGTGTGTAAATTAAGGTTTGATTTGTATTTGACAAAGAAAAATTCTTCCTTAAAAACAGCATGGTATCCTGAGATAATAGTTTAAAATATTTATTTATAATTGGGAAAGGCAAAAGGACTCTCAATCATGCTATGGCTTACTTACAGCAATACAAGCTTAATTAGCACAATTGTTATAAATTACTAATTTGCAAAATGGATTATGCTCTTTCAGTCTTCAAAATAAAAAGAACTCTACACATTGCATGAAAAAAATAAAAAATAAAAAAATAAAAAGAATAAAGCAAAGATGAATTTTGTAATTCTTTAATTAAGATATTACATGAAAAACTATGATATCAGGTCATATCAAACATGACATATATTAGAATCAAATAAATTATAGTCTAGAAATAAGCATAAATATTCATCCCTGAATGTCTCTTGAAGGCATATAATGTTTTAAAAATGGATTCTAAATGCTACTTTCAAACCAGGAAAATAATAAATGCTATACATTCAAATCAGTCAGATCTTTAGCTGCTTGCCGAAGGTTTCTGCATGAAATTGAATAATCTAAATGCTTGTGACTGGAGACTATACTCACAGATGAAATAAATCAGAATCACATGTGTGAATATTGCATGGTTTCCCTAGTGTAAGAAACTAAAAGAGTAAATAAGATCCAAAAGGACCAGTAGATATAGTGAGAGGGAAAGAAATTGCTCAAAAGGAAAGAAGAACTGGAAGGGGAAAAAAGAGAAAAGAAGCAAGAGGGAAAAAAATATGTATATATACAAGATAGCTAAGATAATTGTATTACTAATCTCTATTAGTTCATTGAAAGTAACAGTTACTGCTTCTATTACTTCGTCAATTTTGCATGCCTGTGTCTGACAATCTGCGTAACTATTTTGAAGACAACAATATGCAATGTAATAACCATTGTTAATTTTCTATCATCTTGTTTTGAAATTCTGAATCATTTTCATTTTTATCACTTTAAAATAAAAAATAAATTCCTGTGATAGCATAAACCTGCATGTTCTGTATTTCTTTCACATTTTATGGAACATTGGTCCCACTGTAGCTATAATGTCTGCATAGGGAACACTCTGACTCAGCTCAATCACTTGCTGTTTTTTTAGGATAAGAAAACTATAAAATTTGACAGCAGCTTGTTTTCGGTCACTATTTCTGCAGAATTTCTTCAGACTAAAGGATTGTGTTCCCATCTTGTTAGATTCCTGGGAAAATGGTTGGTAAAGGGTGAAGGAAGGAAAACAAAATCATTAGAATTAAATCAGGATATGGATGCATTATGAACAACAAAATATTGAGGTTTTTGATAAGTGATTATGATATCCTTCAATAGAGAAATACAGAAAACTCTAATAAACTTTAAATATTACCATAGGTCACTAAGGACAATTTTGGGTCATCAAAGAAAAAAATGTGTGCAAAAGAACCTTAAAGTGTTATATAAATTCATAATGTATTATACAATTATTAGGCTTTAAAAAATTGATGTCAAAATACATTCTTTTTGCAAAAAGTTCAATAAGTTTAGACCTACAGGCAGAAAAATTCGACAGGACTTTGGATGCCCTGTCCTCAGGGCTGCCCAGAGTCACTCAATGAATTGATGAACCTTTACTGGAAGAAGGACCCTGATGAGGTCACTAGAAATATAAATATAATGGAAATTATATTTAAATATTTTAATTTAAATAATTTAGACGTATTTGACTATAAATATAATGCAAAAGGTCAGTTTATTAGGCTTCTTCTTAAAAGTACTAGGATGACTCTAAGCAATGTTAGTGGTCAATGGAGAAGTACAATTGTATGTTTCAGTGCCAATGGAATATGATTAAACACTCCCAATTTTTTTATACAGACTAAAAAGATATTGGAATCATAGGGCACTTGTATATAACTAGAAATAAGTACAGAAAAGTATTATGGGTGAATATAACTTCTTTAATAAAGACTAAGACTTGGAATCAGCTTTGTACTGAAGTATAGTTTTTAGTTTGAAATACTGTAGTGAATACTGGTCAGCAGCCTTATGAGTATCATACTCTTTGGAAAGTTGGTAATCACTTTTAGAGATTTAAGTTTTTGCCAGCTTAGAATACTTCACAAATTAATAAATGAACACTTCCTTGTTTTATCTTAAAGTTGTGGTCCAGAGTCAGCAACCCTTTAGAGACTATGGACTCAGCCTTCATGTATCCCTTCCTTTGTGTGACAAGAAGTGAGTCTGACAGTTTTTTCCCTGGAGAGAGTGGAAACAGCTTTATTCAACTTTAAGAATTCTCTTGCAAAACCCTGAGGGGACAAAAAAGCATCATGAACATATGTGCTTATTTGTGTTTCCTTTAGAAGTCCTTTAGAAAAGTGAGAGTAAAGAAATAAAAGATAACAAACAAAAGAGGTAAAGAAAAATGGAGGACATGACTGACTTAGCAGAGGAGAGTAAGCTAAAACCCAAAGATCAATAGAAAGGGAGAAATCAGCAAAATCAAGCCAACTTGAGGTTACAGAACCTTGAGAAAATTCTGGAGCTGGGTAAGAATTTCATGAGCTATGGATGAGACTGAAGATAGAATTCTTTGAGACTCAAGGAGAATTAGATTCTGTCCACTCTACAACCTCTAGACACTTCTGCACACTGCAGCAACAGGCAAGAAGTCATTTTTATAGTAATACCAACCAGTGAAGCTTGGACTTGGGACACTGGCACTGTGGACCAGGAAGGAAAAGTATAATACTACAAACAAGGAAACTAAATGACATTCCATACTGTACAAAGAAGCACCTAATCTTTCCTTGACTTCTTTTTGGTTCCTGCACCACTGGTATCTATCATATATTTTCTAGGTAGTAGATAAAAAGACAGCTCTAAGAAAACTGACCACTCAAAAGGAAAACAAATCTTTAGAAGATGATGTCTGGAAAAAGGACACCACCCAGTTAATTCACCATAAGACTACAGGACTATATAAAAGTCCTGTCCAGGGACATGTAACTTCCAAAATCAGTATTTTGGTGTCTCAGTCTTAAACAGAAGCAGGTAATCAAAGATCCATCAGACAGCTGAATCTCCAACACTGAAAAATAGGAAGAATACATTCAAGAATACATAAAAGAATTCAGGGAGCAGAAGAAAGCTGCAACTTCTGAAGTTAAGAGATTTTCATTGCTTCCCTGAAAAGTGACTAAGGTGATAGCAAAAGAGAGAAAGCCACTCTAAGGCACTACCACAAGACACAAGGAGACTTGTTGGGATTTTAGATAGTTCATTATCCTGAGTGTAGTGATGGTTTCAAATGTATATACACAAGTCAGGACTTTCCCTATGATGAAAATGATCATTATGTACCTAAAATGTACCAGTAAATTTAATTTGAACAAGACATATCTCACTGAAAACTGTACTTTAAACATGCATAGTTCACTTATGTTAACCAAACCTTAATAATAATTCTTTTTTTTTTTTACGGTACTGGGATTTTCACTGAGCTCAGCCCTTTTATATTTTGAGGCAATTGTTAAATTGCCTAGACTAGATTTGAACTTGAAATCTGTCTCAGCTTCCCAGAGTGCTGGGATTACAGGTGTGTGCCAAAATCCCTGGAAAAGAAGCCTTATTTAATCAAATAAATAATTATTTTATGGATAACCACTAAGAAGATAGCATTGTTCAATGTACTAATCATTGAAACTGTCCTATTAATCAGTTTTGATACTTTCTAATTGCTATTTGTTTCTCAATAAAATAAAATAAAATTTTAAAAAATAATAATAATTTTAAAAGGATAGGATTTTATGAAACAATAGAATAACTAGTAACTGAAAAATAAGCACACAAAATCAACTCCTGGAAAACAAAAAGGTGAAAGCAAAAATGAAAATTTTATAAAGAACAAAAGTGGAGAGGGCATCTTCCAATGAATGAAAAACTATAAAATAAAGAAAATTAATACTGGGAATAAAGGATATTTTTTAAATTGGAGGAGCAATTCATAAGATTCATTATCTTATCTAAAGGCCCTTCAAGATGAAAGATCAGACAAACCAAGAGGATGTCCAAAACATGTCCTAGAAGCAAAGGACATGTGATATCTCATTAAAAGAATACACTACATGCTCAACACAATAAACTTTCAGAAAGTGCACATCAACATAAGATTTCAGAGCCACAGAGATAAAGAATTCAAAACCTTTTTAGGGAGAAAACAACGATAATCTATAAAGGATCATTAGTCAAGGCAGAATCCGACTTTTCAATAACACCAAAGGATCCTAGAACAGTTTTCAATATCAGAAATAAATTTTTCCTAGCTTATATCCAGAGACAACCAATAAAGTTAAAGGTAAATTAAAGAAAATTTCAGGTTTATTTGTAAGATTTCTGTCTTCTACACACTATCTCGGGAAATTATGAGATAATATTAACCACCAAACTTTTAAGATAAAATCAAATCACCAAGAAACAGAGGAACTAAGAAGGAAAAGAGCCATTTTCATGTTTATGAAAGACCGTCCCAAGATAGAAGCTGTGGAGCCAACCTAAAGGGCAAATAGTTTGGGTTAGAACAATAAGACAATCAGCTCTAAGAGAGTTATCTTCAAGGAAAAAATAAAAATGATGGATTAATTGGTATATTAGATGCAGAGACTAAGGGGGTTTTACTATATTCTAAAAAGTTTGAAAAATAATTAAGGGATGTGTATATAGAGAAACTCAATAAATGGAAGAAATAGATCTTGATTAATTCAGGTAGGCACTTAAGCCACTGAGCTATCTCCCTGGCCCCTGGTCATGTTAAATTCAAACAGGAAAAAAAAAGTTTCTAAGAAAAGTAATGACACTGTGAAGCTTCAGTATAAGTAGTTTTTTGTATAAGTAGTTTTTTACATAATCTTTGCAGTGAAGTGCTAGTTGCCCCTAAGTTGTCCATTCTCCTCTTCCACAGCAGTAAAGCTACTACCTGACCCTAAGGTTATTAAATCAGGACTCTCATTTCCCAGATAGAGATGGCATTGCAAGGTAAGCGCTGGTGAATGTGAAAAGTGCTGCATAAAATCTCAGGGTTGCAGCCTTGAGGAAAGCTTGCTGCAGACTGGATTACAGGCATGCTGTATAGTTTAAACACTTTGGATTTTGGGTATAAGGAAAGCAAGAAAAAGGAAAAGAAGCCCCTAAAACTTTGTTAACATAGTTGCATATTAGCTTATATTTTTATCTGAGAGAAAACAGACTTGTTTTTTTCTTTAATCTGACTACAGGTTTTATTTAAACTTCAATGTATTTTCACAATTCTTACCTTGTGCTTCACTTGAAAGAAAAGCAACTACAGAAACATTTTCATGGCAATTTCTATCAAAAAATAGGTTGCTTTTTTTTGTATTTTAGGGAAGGGTCTACAAGGTGTTCAGGATCTCACTACTAGATCGGACTCATAGTGATCCGCCTATTTTACAGCCTCCCAAGTGTTGGGATTACAGTCGAGTGCCACCACACCCAGTCTCAATTGCCTTCTCGGTTTGCCCCCACCACATCCCCTGGGTGCAGGGCCAGCTAGGCAGGCCCAGGGATCCAAGCCCTGGCCCCTTTACCTGATCGCAGGTGCTTTAATCTCTAAGCTATTTGGCCTGCCCTCAAAAAAAGAGATTTACAATCAGGAATTTTTAAATGCATTGTCAATCTTTAAATACTTAGGGCTTGTACCGTATTCAATAAGCCAAAGTATTTTATTTTATTTTTTTTTTTTTTTTTGAGACAGGGTCTCACTATGCATTTCAGGCTGGCCTTAAGCTCACTTTGTAGCTCAGGCTGGTCTTGAACTCACAACAATCCTCCTGCCTCAGCCTCCCGAGTGCTGGGATTACAAGCCAAAGTATTTTAATGGCCTCACACACTTCAAACACTATAAAATTAAAACTGAATAGTTCATACATGCTACTCAATAAATTTCTTATTTAAACCAAACATATTTTGGTTTTATTTCACAAATCAAACTTTATCACAAATACTGTAACATTGTAAAGAGAGAATACTATGTTAAAAATATATTGCAATGGGGAAGCATAACTAAATTTTTATATTCTGTCAAAAGGTCAATAGCTGAAATTTAAAGCTGAGTATTAAGAAAGACCTGTAAAACATATCAATTAAATATATAGATATAAATAGTAAGACAGCTTAATACAGTTGCTTCCAATGAGCAGGTCTTATACACAAGAGGGATAGAACAATAGACTTCTTTTTAGCCAGAACTACTGAACCTATACAAAGCTCTTATTTTGATAAAAACAAATTAAATGTGAAAATTACCTGATTTATCACTCATAAACTGTTATAAACTTAGTTTTGCATTTAGAATTTATTGTTATATTTCTGAAACCAATAGTGGGACACAGAACAGATGTTTCAAAACATTAATGTGGGTTAAAAATTGATTCAAAAATCGAGAGACCAAAACTTCTATAATCAGCCCAAGGTATACTGCTCAAAATCATCTTATGCTAGTGGAATTTGGCCACAACAAAATGATGAAAAACTGCTTTGTTTTTATAAATATCTAGATGATTGAAGTCAATATGTTATTTTAAAATAAAAATAAAAATAAAGTTGACAAGCGCTGCCATCTTACCTGCAAAGTACTTAACACCTGAAATAATCTTTGATTCCAACTCTCATTTTCACCATTTTGTTCACTCATGGATGACTCCTGTTAAATGATTAATAAATATTTCATTAAGCAAATTTTGTTAATCATGTGCCCAGCACAGTGTCAGCTGCTACCTGAAACACAACTAGAGCACTGAGTGCAACCAAACAAAGGTCTTGTAGTCTCGTAATGGGGAGAGTGAGACTGACACAAATGTGTATCAAACTGTGCAAGATATATATTCCCTTGGCTGTGTTCTGATAAGGAGACCCAAAGCAGGAGATTCTAGAGCCAGTGAGATAGCTCAGTGGACTAAGTTCCTGCTTAGGCAAGGGCAGAGACCGGACTGCAGGCTGTGTCACATGCCTGTAATCCCAGCACTGGGGAGGCTGAAAATAGGAAGATCACAATGAGTCCCAAGAGTCCAAGCTATGTAGTCCTGTACCAAATATGTAGGAAAAAAATGAAGATTATGCAATGTTTTTGTAATGCATCTCAGAGCACTATGTCCTTATGGAATCTGAAAAGTAAAACAAGTAGTTTCAGATAGACCTATTTGGTCAATTTGTACTCAGCTGACAGGAGTAAATATAAAGCTACATAAAAAACTGTCTTGCTAAGTTATTTGAACTTATGTGATTATATAAATTCTAAAGACAATGTATTTAGCAGTTTATGACAGCTGGTTTAGAAATCTTTCATATTTTGAAAATGCCTTGTCCAAAAAGGGTTAGCCCACTGCCTGTCACGTTCTTAACGATTTCATTCTATTCAGCCTTAAAAGCTTAACACCTTATGAGCGCAGAACAGAAACTGGGCACAGGAAAGGTGATGAATCTGATAGAAGAGCCTGCAAAGGGCTGGGAGAAGGAAGTTGCACAGAGCTGACCTACTTTACCATTTTTTCCTAGTCTAGCTCTGATCAGTAGCACCTGATCACATGTCCCTGTTTGTCCAGCTTCATCTACAACTCTAGAGCCCAGACACTTCCTCAAAGTACTTTTGTTTTCATGTACTCTAAGATGCTTTCAGAAATTTCTCTCTCTCCCTCTCTTTCTTCTCTCTCTGTCTCTCTCTCTTTCTCTCTCTCTCTCTGTCTCTCTCTTTCTTTCTGAACTCAGGCCCTTGCACTTGCCAGGCAAGCACTTATTCCACTGAACCATCTCCCAGCCCCAGAAATTCCTAAAATATTATGCTTTATATTTCAAATAATTTAAGGCTAAAGGATCTCTCTGATTGAGTCCAGGAATTGGCAAGTTCCTATTGCTGCCAGTTATTCCTGCTTCCAGGACTGGTTGCACAACACGGCCCTGCCTATGTTATGTCCTTGCTCACATCCCAACAAGAGTGATTTGAAAATATGGTCACCTTCTTCCTAAAGAGTTTTCCAAAATTTACCCAACTACAATGTATGCTTATTTTCTTCTGGTTTGTCTTTAGGTAAATTAATTCGTGTACTTACTCATATTTATTTTATTGTAAGCACAGATATTATTTCCAAAATATAAAAACCTATGAAAAAATCTATGAAATAGTAGCTTCACCTATAACATGTGACTAACCAGAAAAAAGCTCAGAATGGTCTATGTGTTTTGCTAATGCCTGTCCATTTGATCTATCTGGATGGATACCTTACAACTGAAGCATTGTGCGCAAAGCCAAGAGGATTTTTAAAACAGTTGAACTTGTGCTACATTGCGGTTTCCTACACCATATGTGAAAACAACCTGTGTCAGTGAAAGCAACGAGAGTGCAAAAATGAATCAACTCATTTCTGGCTCGGCTATGTACTCAGGATGTTTGAGGTAAAAAGCACAGGTCATTTATTGTTAGATTATCTAAAGAATACAGTCTGTGTTCCATATAAGAGAAAAACAACCTAATAGTTTTATAATTCATTACAAAGATAACTAGTTTAGAAACAATATCAGACATTAACAGGTATCTTAATATTATTTACTTTAAAAATTTCTGCTAAATTCCTTAGAGTCTTAAACACATCTTCAGTACTCTATGACAAGGAATGAAAAACAAGTCAGTAACAGAGAGTCAGATCAGAATTTACTATTGACTTTGCTATCAATATCTGGTCCTGTGAGTCATTCATTTTCTTTCTTCATTTTTACAAAAAAATATTCACATTGTTTTGTAAATAAAATTTCAAATGTACTGAGCCAATAGTGGAAAACCTATGGCTAGGTTATATGTCTAATAAGCATGGTATCTCTAGCAACTTTTTTTTTGAGACAAAATCTCACTATGTAGTTCAGGCTGGGCTTGAACTCACTGTGGAGTTTAGGCTGGCCCTAAACTCACAGGGATCCTTATGTTTCAGCCTTTGGAGTGCTTAGTTTATAGGTTTTCACTACCATTCCTGGCTCTCTACATATTTTATATGCTTCTAAAAAATTTAAATCAGTGAGTTTCAACATTTAAAATCCTATCACTACCCTTTAATAAGCAAAAAAGCTTTACACAGTCTTTTAAAATTATTTGAAGTTTCAAAATAAAGGCAAAACAAAAAGTAAAATTCTGAATGTTTTATCAAAGTGTTTATAAACATCTCTACTGAGATTACAAATTTAAAAATTTGATTTTAAAATAATTTTAAATTTAAATTTTAAAAAGTAACATGACAGCTCTAAAAACTAAATTTTAGATAAATAAAATATTCAATATTGGCAACAGCTTTTAAAAATATCCCCAAGAAGGCTGGCCAAATAGCTCAGTGGACTAAAGTGCCTGCTGTGGCGACCACAGAGTTTGATCCCCACCCAGCATTACCAGTTCCACCCCTTGGGGCACGCTGAGGTGTGATTGAGACTGGACATGATGGAAAGCACCTGTAATCCTGGCTCTTGGGAGGCTAAAAACAGGAGGATCACTCTGTCTGATCTATGTAGTGAGACCCTGTAGGCCCTGTACTAAATATATATATATATATATATATATATATATATATATATATATATATATATATTGTATTATATATGCTTGTATTATATATACGTGTATCATATATACTTGTATCATATATACTTGTATTATATTATATTTTATTTTATTTTTTTGTCTTTTTGAGGCAGGGTCTCACTATGCAGTTCAGGCTGGTCTTAAGCTCACTTTGTAGCTCAGGCTGGTCTCGAACTCACAACAATTCTCCTGCCTCAGCCTCCCAAGTGCTGGGATTACAGGCCTGCGCCACCACGCCCGGCTATACTTGTATTATATATACTTGTATTATATATACTTGTATTATATATACTTATATTATATATATTTGTGTTATATATATTTGTGTTATATATATTTGTGTTATATATATTTGTGTTATATATATTTGTGTTATATATATATATATATCTCCAAGAGTATACATATATTTACCAATTCAACTGGAAAATATTCCTGGGCCAAGGAAGTATTTTTTGATGATTCTTCAGTTGCCGGAAGAATCGTTTCAATAATATCCTGCTAAAGAAAATTAGGGAAAAAAGAAAATTAGAAGAAAGACAGGTAATTCTGCTAGTGATTATTATAAGAACAATCTAATTCTTTAAAAACCTTAATCATATGAGTGAATGCTCATTTCTGAAAACTAATTTAAGCTACTACTACATTCTCAAAATATCATTTCTAAAATATCCCAGATAGGTAGTTCCTAATTTAAACATTCCTTTCTTTCATGTACCTCCTACAAATACAGAGCATGTACAGCCTTCCCTTCTTGCTGCCCATCCTTTTCCTTCCTACTCCCACCTCCACTGCAGAACTCATGACAAAAAGCTCGTATTTCTGTGCTGCTGAGGTCATTTTCTTTGAAGTATATTATTTAGTCCCAGTTCCCTCAGGCCAGCGCCAGAGGGCAGAAGAACAAGACTGGCAATGGGCAGGCGGAGGGTGAGATATTACATTCTTATCTAGGGCCATGACCGGAATCCAGATACCACTGCTGGGGCTGTCACTGGCAACAGGGAAGAAAAGATAATGTTCTCTGAAAGGGGAGCAAAGATAGAAAGGAAGAAAGGAAAAGAGAAAACCAGAAATTCTTCACTCTCTTCCCCGTTGTACTACTACAAAAGCTGTTGCTCCCTTTTCATCTTCAAACCATCACCAAGCTTTATTCCCCAGCTGCCATCCCTGATCTTGGCTAAGAGTTTCCTCTAACATGTACTTGACGGTTCACCTCAGCTCTTTAAAATTTTAGTAAGAATAAGAAATTGCATTTCACTTTTATTATACACATTGTATAATAATAAATAATAAACATTATCATGTTTTTCTTTTACTTTTTATGAGTAGCCTACATTTTAAAAACTCTCAATTATATAACTACTAATATAAAATTTTTGTTTCATGAGCATTTGAAAATGATTACTCAGAAAACAAAGAAAATGATTACTCAGAATCAATGTTTTCCTGCCCCTTCAAACTAACTGCACTTCCATATATTAACTATATTTTACATTTGTTTATCATTTTGGAAGCAAATTAAGAATGGAATTGAAGGTAAGACATAGCATAGGGTAAGAAGAGTAACAATTCAAAAGAACAGGTATATTAGTCTCTTTTCTTTTTTCTACTTCAAGCACATGAGAAAATTATATTGTTACTATGTCCACAATAATTGCATTTATATTTTCCTTCCAAACATCATCTAAACATGTCTGTCTATCATAATTTTCAGTAGGTACATCTAAAAAACACCTGAGCCTAAGTGAGGAATATAGTCCTGGAAATCAAGCAGTTGATATCCAGTGTATTATCAAATATTTAGTAAAATAAATCCTGTTTCAATGCACTGTGAAATTCTTTCCTTCCAAGAGCACTCAGTTTCACTGTAGGTTAACTTTGAATTCCCTGAGTAGTTATCAAAATGTAATAACGATGGAACACAAAAACACTGCTTTATTTGTATCAAGTATAATAACTATAATTGCACAACCAATAAAGTGACAGATAACTGAGAAAATATATGAAAGCACATTGTTTCTATTTGTATTTTTAAATAGCTATTTTTCAAATGTAGATTGTGTCTTCAAATAAAAAGTTTAAAATTTTGTATTGGTCACAGATAATTGGTTAATTCAGATTCAAGGTCAAGATAATTGAAGGTCTAAAATATAGTAGTGGCAGGAAGGGTAAAATTATGCTAAGAAACAAAACAGTATTACTGGCTACAGTCTGAAAATATTCCATAACACACTGAACATGAGGCCTAATGAGATTCTCAGGATAAAGCCAGATTCAAGGTCTGAAAGGACCTTGATTTATTTAACATATTGTGAAAAATACTATCTCAGTGTGAAACTACTGTGTCTTGTGAGTAATTACCCTAAACTTCTAGAGAATAATGTCTCACAAATGAAAATTATATTTTATCCTATTATACTGCTACTTCCTAAAGAAAATGTGTGTAGTGCAAAAGAAGAAATATGATCTATAAAAGTGAGAAGATAAATGAATCCACAACATTCTTTCACCAAAGCTGTGTCTGAAAAAAATATTTTTATGATTCTTTCTGGTTAACTTACCTCAGAGTTACTATTTGTATTGATATCCTCATTAAAGCTACTCTTAAATTCGTCAATCACATCATTCCAAATCTGGGTTTTACTTAACCCTTGCTGGGAATTTGGCTCTTCCATCATGGAGATCTCTAAAATTATCATGGAAGTAAACAATATTTCACTAAGATACATTTGAAACATGCATTGGGATTGTTACAAAAGAAAACTGATGGACAACTTGGAATCCAAAGATTTAAGCAAAGGGTGTATAAACTTTTTTTTATTTTTTTGGTATTATCAAACTCTAGGACCTTGTGCTTGGCAGGCAGGCTCTTATGCTTCTGAGCTATCAGCTCCCCTAGCTCCCACATATTAACCTTCTGGTACCCCTAATCTGTCTGCATCACCTCAGCCATCCATTGCCAAGTCCACATATTCATAAATTGATTCCACATTCACTCTCATACATTCATTCACAAAACAACATGGTGAGTTCCAGCCCATTAGGGTATATATTCAGTAGATTTTAATGTCTTCCGGAAGGGTAACTGGGAAGAGTTGCTCATTCACCAAGTAAGCTGGTTTTATTACTACTCTGTAATTGTTACAAAATAATCAATTGTAAATACTATATGGGTATATAGTAATACCTATGTCTCAGGTTAATTGTATTGTTATCTTTACATGATTTTTCATGTTAGTTGTTTTAAAATGAAACATGATCCTGCTAGATACAATTATTTTCTTTTTTAATGTTTTGTGACTACTGACTTTGGGAACAGGGTGATAAAAGGTGATAAAAGAGAGAAAACAATGGTATATATAGTACATATAGTTTCATCTCTTTAATGGAATCTTTCAGACAAAATGAATTTGAAAAACAAAAATGAAATACTAAAGTAATTATTTTAGGTTCAAATTTGCTTCTCAAGATAGCATTTAAGTTTGAAAATAGGAATTATAGCCCATTTTCACTCTGAAATGCAAAATGACACTTTGTTTCTATTACATTCCTCTTAACATTGACAGCATTAGAAATCTCACCTACATTTTGTCTTCCCATTTCTTCCCTTACTGACTCTTTCTGTAGCAATTTTCCTCCAGGTTTAAAGCCAGAAGACAGAAAGCATTTTGCAAACAACTGTGAAAACACAACTTTTATTTTTTATTTTTGTATCAATTCAATAAAGCTTATGCATATATGCTAAAAAAATGAAAGCTATAGTTCATATAGACACATCCAACACATTAATTTAGAAATGGTTATTTTTTCACAAGTTCAAATTCTGTTGCATATACTTATATAAATATGGTTTTATTTATAAACAAATACTGCACTCAAGTAAAAGGAGAGAAACTATTACCACTTTCAGTTCACCATGAATCAAATCCTGGGCAGCTGTTGACAGAAGTGTATCCACTCCTCCCCTCTTCTTCCACATCATTAACCTTTGGGTAGGAGGTGCAAGTTCTAAAACCATGAGTGTATCCGAAAAGTAAGTAAGCTGTTTGTGCATAGTTTTGCTACTGATTTCTTTGACTGGATCTATAAGCAATTTCCTCTTTTTGCTTTTCCTTTTCTCAACAATGTCTAAATATTAAAAAAAAAAAAGCATAAAATGAAATTAGTTATATAGCTTTGTAAAATGATATTGTAGGCATTGTATATTTAAGAAATAACAATGTACAGTTTCATTGAAAAGAAAATCCCTCTTCTCTCCTATAAAAATTATACTTTGCAAGGTTTTTTCACAGCTAGAGTGTCTGAGAAGACAAAGGCTGATACACGTTTTAAAGGTGTTTCAAAATGTTAACCAGCTAGAAGGACAACTGAGAAAGCATGTAGCAGAAGCGTAGCAGAGGCTACATAGAGAGGGAAGTTAACCAATCTGTAGGATAGCTTTTTGAGACACTGTTATGGTTTGTGCTTAGTTGTTCTCCCAAAGCCTCCTGCAGTCCAGGGGCTGCTTTCGGAGTTCGTGAATGATTATTGTGGTGTGGGTGCCGCACCTGCCTCGGGGCATGTAATTTGCATTACGATATGAGGGCGGGCCCAAAGCTAGCTAGCTACTCAAGCTGCTGCCACTCCCTTTGCTCTCTTGCCCTTTACAGCCACGAACAAAGGCTACTTTCTGCCAGGAATGGCTTTGCCTTGGAGACAGGTGAATGTGGACTGAAACCTCCACTGACAATGAGCTAAACAAACCTTTTCTTCCTTAATTTTGAGTTTTGGTATTTGTCCCAGCAATGAGAGAAAAGTAACTAAGACCGACATGATTTGTACTGTTCACTGTATATTTTCCTCTTCTGTTGACATTGATATAAAATTCAACGTCAGTTAGCTACCTTCATGGCATTTTACTCCTTTGGGGAATTTTATCAGGCAGAAAGCAGAAGTCACACTTTCCTTTAGTAAAGCTGCCAAAGGAGAGAAAGGATTAGTTTTTCCAGTGTATGAAGATCTGAAATTAGAGGGAGCTAGGAGAAACAGGAACCTCCCTGTTGACATGCTCTTGTAAAATCCTGGGAACATAACAAAATCCTACAGGGGCTGCCAGAGTATCTGGGGATAATGAGCACAGCAAATTGGTGCAGCTGATGCCCTAGGGGTTCAGATCTAGCTCCCATACTCCTCACCCAAAGTTTGGTACTGCACCACTCTGTGCAGACTGGGAAGCTGTATGGACTGAATTTCTTGCCAGTCCTGTGGAATAGAGGATAAGTTTTTATTAAAAATTGAAGGTTTTATTCCCTGTGTGTCTGAGTTTATACACTGAAGTATCAATTATACTTTTGAAAAAACCAGAATGTTTTTAAAAGATCTAGTTATCTATTAGCCTCTATACCTTGTTTATTCCTTAAAGCACGTTAAATGTGAAAGGTTATACAGTAGGGGGCATAGCTCCTTTCTTCTGATACTTTTATTTGATCCTGTAAAACTTTAAAAATTTCATTTTATTCCCATTTCCTTCTCTAGCCACCTCCCATCATATCTCTAGATCCTCTATCCCAATTTTCACTGTTGCTGTTATTATTTTACTTTCTGTTTGTGACATATGATTACATTCATTGTGGGTATTTGTACATGTACATAATACATCTTAAATCTATATTCATATCTTTCCATTCACTCCCTCTCTCCCTCAGCCTCTCAGACTTCTTCCCATTTACAAAAAAGTGTGTCTTACTGATTCCTTTTATCAGTCTTTTAGTTGCTTTTTACTTGTACTTTGCATTACTTAAATGAGAAGCCATATGGTATTTAAGTTTGTGTGTCTGATTTATTTCACTTAACATTATGTTTTCTGGTGAATCTATTTTTCCAATTTATAACTCAAATTTAAACTGAGTAGTATTCTATTATGTATAGATACATTTTTAAATCTATTTATCTATGAATGGGCATACTAACTGGTTTCAGGATCTAGTTATTATGAATTGTTCTGCAACAAACACTACTATGAATGTATAACTATAATGCAGTATCTTTAGCTCTTCTGAGAATATACCTACAACAGGAAAAGCTTAGTCAAATGGAATTTCTAATTTTAGTATTTTGAGAAACCTCCAGACTTATTTTCATAATGGTTATACTAGTTTACATTCCCAACAATGTACAAAGGTTCCTTTTTCACCACAGCCATACTGGCACTTGTTATTATTAGACTTCTTGATTTATTGCCATTTCTTTCTACTGTAAGATGAAATTTTAAGAGTTTGATTTATATTCCTCTAATGGCCAGTGATAATGAACATTCTTCATATGTTTATTGGCCATTTTTACTTTATTCATTTCATCTGTCCATTTTTTGATGGGGTCTTATTTGGGGGTGTAAGTTTTTGAGTTCTTTACATATTTTAGACGTAGTCCTCTAAGAAATAGTTTGCAAAATTCTTCCTATTTTTTAGGTTGTATCTTCACTTGATTGTTTCCTTTGCTGTGCAGAAGCTTTTTAATTTAATATAATCACATTTGCTGACCTTTGTTATTTTTTGAGAAATTAGAGTTTTGTTCAGTGAGTTCCTGCCTATAACTTTTAAGAGTTTTTCCTATTTTATCTTCTAGTAGGTTATTTTTGTTGTAATACTTAGATCTTTGATTTTATTTAGTACATGATGAAAGATTACAACTCAGCTTCAGTCTTCTGCATATGCACAGCCACTTATCCCAGCACTATTTGATGAGGAGGTATCTTTCCTTCAACATATGCTATTGTCAAAGATCAAGTAACCAACTATGTCTAATGTATCTGCATCCTCTATTTTGTTCTATTGACCCATATGCCTGCTTTTGTGCCAATACAATGGCATTTTTATCACTGTAGCTTTGTAACCTGAAGTCTGGGGCTGTGATTTCTCCTGGTGTGCTCTTCTTGCCCAAGATTTCTTTTGCTACTCTAGGTCTCTTCTCGTTCCATATGAATTTTAGGATTGTTTACTTCTGTGAGAAATACTATACAGAGAGCCCTTCCTGGTCCTTGCCTTTAGTTTATATTTGTAATTCCATGGATAAATTATTAGATCCCCATCAAGTTAAATCCAGCCTACCTTACTCAGTGCAACCCACTGCAAGAATAAAGACATTAAAGCATATTTGTAGTTTTGGGGAGCCTGAGTCCAGCCATGATGATGGCTATCCAGAACAAAGGCCTGGACCCACGGTAAAACCCAAGTTTTATTTATTCATGAACAAAGGAGTGGCTTGAAGATGAGAGACTATGAGAATGGCAAGAAGTAAGTGAATGTTATGAGCTGGGTTAGGTAGAAGGTCTGCATTCATACCTCTGCAATACTCAGAGAGAAGGATATGCAGAAAGAATAACCTGCATTACACAGTTGGGATAATATCTAATGTCTTGGAATGGGTGCTTCAGCTCTGATGTGTAATCTTTTAAGCCCTTGGAAGTCATGGGCTCTATCTCTAGGCTGACCTCAGTCTGGAGCATTGGCTCTTCCTCCCATTTTAACCTGGCTCACACAGGAAGCAGCAGGTGGGGGTTCAGGGAGAAGACACATGCTATCTTCAAAGATTACCACCAGCACCTGGACTGATATGCATTGCTTACAGCCAACTGAAAGGATAAGGAAAAGTCCTAGCCAACTCTGCACATATCAATGCATGGAAATAGGCTGAGGCTTAGCCAAAATGGAGACAATTGCTCTTCTTTCAAGGAGAGTCAACCAGGTGCTCTTCCACAGTCTACATATTTTGATAGGAATTACATTAAATCTATTTATTAATTTTGAAAATATGGCCATTTTGACAATATTGGTTCTGCCTATCTAGGAGCAGAGGACATCTACATTTTCTGGTGTCCTCTTCAATTTCCTTTTCAGAATATGCAGCTTTGCTGTAGAGGTCTTTAACTTCTTTGATCAAGTTAACTCCTATTTAATATTTCATGATGCTATTATAAATGTCAATGCTTTCCTAATTTCTCAGGGAGCTCATTATTGGTGTACAAGAATGTTATTGATTTTGTATCCTGTTATATTGCTGAAATTGCTGGTTATTAATTCTAAGAGTCTTTTAATGAAATTTTTTGGGTCTTCTATTAGAGGATCATGTCATCTATAAAATGATAATTTGACTTCTTTACTTCCCATACATATGACTTTTATTTCCTTCTCTTGTCTGATTGCTCTGGATAATGTTTCCAGTACTATGTTGAACTATAGTGATAGTAGGAATCATTTCTTGTGTCAGATTTTAGAGCAAAAAAGCTTTCATTTTCCCATTAATATGACATTGACCAATGCTTTATCATAATTTTTCAAAATTAGTTAGGTAAGGTCTTTCTATACCTATTTTCTTTTTTGTCTTTTTGAGACAGGATCTCACTATGCAGTTCAGGCTGGCCTTAAGCTCATTTTGTAGCACAGGCGGGTCTCGAACTCACCACAATCCTCCTGCCTCAGCCTCCCAAGTGCTGGGATTACAGGCCTATGCCACCATGCCTGGCTCTATACCTATTTTCTTCAGGTTTTTTTTTTTTTTAATCACAAATGGGTGTTGGCTTTTGTCAAAGTTTTTCTGCATTTATTCATCTGATTATGCGATTCTGTCCTTGCTTGTATTTATATATGTGGTGTATTACACTTATTGATGTGTATGAGTTAAATCATCTTCGCAACTCTGGGAAGAAACTTCCTTGGTCAAGTTGTATGATCCTTTTGATAATGTGTTGCATTCTATTGCCAATATCTTATTGAAAATTTTTGTATCTATATTCATTAGTGATTGGTGTGTAGTTTTTTAAAGTTGAGTTTGTCTGATTTTGGGATCACAGTTTCTAAAATGATCCTGGAAGAACTCCTTTCAATTTTATCGGATATTTTCAGGAATAGTCTTGTAGAAGTCAGCAGTAAATCTATCGGGTTCTGGGTTGGGGGAATGGTAGTTTTTTTAATGAATTAATACCTCAGTGTTATTACTTATCATTGGATTATTCAGAATTTTTATATCTTTTTGGTTTATCTTTTTTAGATGATTAGTATGTGTCCAGGAATCTGTCCAGTTCAAGATTTCCCAAAATTGTTGCAATACAATTTTTCACAGTAATTGCTAAATTCTACATTTTGATTATCTATTATAATTTTGCTTTTTTAAATTCTAGTTGCATTTATGAGTCTTTTTATTTTTTTCTTTGAAAGAACCAGATCTTTGATTTTTTTTCTTTGTATTTTTTAGTACTAATTTCATTAGTTTCCACTTCCAATACTTATGATTTTTCTCCTTAAATTCAGTTTGAATTTGGATTGTTGCTGTTTTGGGAGTATCTTAATGTTCATCATTACATTATTTATTTGAGCTCACTCTTTTTCTAAGGTTAGCATTGTTGCAATAACTTTTCATCTTATGATTGATTTTATAGGTTCTAGTGTGCTGCACTGGCATTGATTCCAGAAATTGTTTAATTTATTCCTTGATTTCTTCTACAACCCAATAGATATCCAGAAGTGTGTTAAGTTTCCAGGTATTCATAAATTTTCTGTGATTTTTTTCTCTATGATTGCTTTGTAGTTTCAATGCACAATGGGCTGATAGTAAACATGAGGTGCTTTTGATTCTTTTGTATTTATTTCAGCAGGCCTTGTAAACTATTATAGGTCTATTTTGCATAAAGTTACTTGTGCTTTTCAAAAGAATGTGCATTCTGTTGTATGATAGAATATTCTGTAGACGCCTTTTAAGAACATTTGCTCAAATGTGTTCAGCTCTGACATTTGTTGACTTTTTAGTTGATCTCTTTGTGAAAGTAGAATGATAAGGCCACTCAGTATCATTGTATCGGTGTTTATCTGTTATATCCAGCACTATTTATGAAGATAAATACTCCCTGTATTCAATAATGTGTGTGTGTGTGTGTCTTTCTGCTAGATTTTTTCATTACCTAATGTATACTGACATTCTTTATCTCTTCTGATCAGCTTTAGCTTGAGGCTTACTTTATCTGACAGTAAAATTGTTGCCTGTACTTGTTTTAGGTACCCTGATGCATTAAATATTGTTTTTCACCCTTTGATTTTTAGTCTATGAATGTCTTTTTGTGTTAGATGAGTTTCTTGAATGCAACAGACTGCTGGATTCTAGTTTTTTTTAATCAAGTCTTTCAATCTGTGTCTTTTAATTGGGGAGTTGAGGCCTTTCACATTGAAAGTTATTAATTTATTACTGATATTGCATTTTTTGTTAACAGCTCCTTGCTTTTGTTTTTTTTATATATTCACCTTGCTTGTTGCAAGGGATTCTGTTGGGACTCTTAGTTGGATTTAAGAATTAGTGTTGAGGATTTTATGAAGATATTTGTGGGGCAAAGATGGGATGTAGGAGGAGAGAGGTATATATGAAATTGAGGGAAGCTATGAGTTATATTTATGCACCTGTAAAGTAGACAAGAGTCAAGGGAAGACAGCTAGGTAAGAGAAGGTAGAACAAAAGGAATAGAATAAAGAAGACAGAAGGTTATCATAAGAGAAGATAGGAGTGACAGAGAGAGCAGGTAATAGCAAACAAAAAATGAAAAGAATTTTAAAACTGAGAAATAAAGAAAGTATTGCTACAGAAGCTTGAATTCAAGAAATGAAACAGTGAGAAAATAAGATGGATGGAATATAAACATCAACTAAATAAAAGCAAATAAATCAAAACCACCCAGATCAAATATTTCAACAAGAGAATATGCATGTTATTCCCATGTGACCACTATGCTAAACCACCTTAGTGCTCACACATGTCCTTCTTGCCTTAGTGGTGGTCTGCCTATAGGCAGTCACAACAATTTCCTAACTTTTCCTTTGTATTCAAAATCTGAGCTAACACAGTCTAAACAATTCTCCCCTCTAGTCAGCAGGCAAAATCTGATGCTATCCCTGGGTTTGACTTAGAAACTACCCACCTCCCCAGTTGGTGAAATCCATGGTCACATTTGTGTAACTACTAGGGTCCACATGAGTCATGGACTATGTTTTTGATCAGACAGGGGTCTCTGGGAGTCAGCAGATGAGAGCACTCACTTACAGACATCTTCAGGATCTGTTTCCTTATCTTTTCTTCTGCACAGGTTTAAGGAGTTCCCTTTCCTACAGTGAAGGCCCATGAGAATCCCTTGAGACTATGCTACTCCCCAGTATTTAGAGGAGAAGTCCAAATTATAAAACTTCTTAAAAGAAAGAACCATGTTTTCTTCATTTCTGTGTACACAGTGTGATAACTGAATAATTTCTTTTTTAATAACTTTATTGAGAAACAAATAGCAATGAGACAGTTTTAAAACCGATTAGTAGAAGAGTTTCAATAATTAATACATTGCATATTGTTATCTTCTTAGTGGTTATTCACAGTACAAGATGCTGACATGATATCCTGTCCAAACACTATTAGTACAAATCTTTCTTCTCATTGAATTAACAGAAAGTAGCTGCATATTTAGATATCCTAATTACTTTGTATATACAGATACAAAATAATCCTTCATTTGTATTCTCTTTTTTTGTTTAGTTTTTGTCAGAGATAGGTATTCTATTGCCATTTAAATACTGAATAATTTCTTTCTTTCTACTTTTTTTTTTTTTTTTTGGCAGAATGGGGGTTTGAACTCAGGCCCTTGCGCTTGCCAGGCAAGCACTTATTCTACTGAGCTATTTCCCTGGCCCAAATGAATGGAAAGTTGTTTTTTGTTTTTGTTTTTGTTTTTATGGTACCGGGGATTGAACTCAGGACCCTGTGCTTGCCAGGCAGGAGCTTATTCTAGTGAGCTATCTCCCCACCCCTATTGAACTGAATTCTCTTTTAAGTTTTCCAGCTTCTAAACTTGGATATATAACTTGAACAGAATTGAATACAATGAAACAACTGTCTCAAATTTTCTTCACACTCTTCTATTGTATTAAAAGTTTTATTAATAGATTATTTCCTGTAATTTTTGATTGTTCAAAGTAAATTAAAGATAAAAACAATAGATATGGCTCTGACCTGAAATATCAACTGGCTCAAGAGCAAATCCTTCCTCATCATTGGACAATGTTGTTTCATCCAGGTTTTCATTTTCAGGTAGACATATGCCATCTGGGTTATCTGGTTCTACAAATTAATGGTGCCATTAAAGTAATTATAAAAGCATATGGTTATTTTTAAGCTGGAAGACTATATGAAAATTAAGGCAAATGCTTCCTGAAGATTACATTGCTAACTGGAGCTATATAGATAGTATATTTAATAGCACAGCAGTGAAGAGACTCAGAGACTATAAAGTAGGGAACCCACAACATTTGGGTGAGTCAATATCATCACCCCTTTTGCACATGAGAAATCTGAGGCTGGGATACAGTCATAGTGGAACTGAAAACAGTGGAAGCAAATACAATTAATGACTGATATAAATTTATATATAGATATTTATATTCTGTTGTCATATCAATTGATGTGTAACAAACTATAAAATTGTACTGCCTAACTCTTCTCACATTTTTAATTTCCATTATTGCATTAGAAGTCAAATATAACATCAAAAACTATGAAGAATCAAAATAGAGATAATTGCACTTTTAATTTTTGAAAAACTTATCCTAAAAGACCTCAAATCATCTGAAGTAGTTTTGAAAGGATTTCAAGGAGGAAAAATATCCTATCTTTGAAATTTCCCTCAAATTGTATACAGATTGTCAGGCAGTACTATTTATTTATTTACCATTCAGCATATGTTATTTTTAGGATTCACCAGCCCAGTATTTGGGCGAAGTATTCAAGCAAGCTTTCTTATTAAATCCAGCCTAGATTAAAATACCCTTCATTGTCCCTTTCTTAGGAGCTAAATCTTAGCACTGTGGGAGGCTGTGATGGGAAGATTATGTGTTTGAGCCCAGTTTGGGCTATTCAACAATTTAGTGAGGATCTGTCTCTCCCAGTCAGTCAGTCAGTCAGTCAGTCAGTCAGTCAGTCAGTCAGTCAGTCAGTCTGTCATTCACTCACTCAGTCAACTGATCAGTCAGTCAGCTAACTAGCTCAGTATAAAGACCCTGGGATTAACATTTATACTGCAAAAGAAATCAGCTTTTATCTCATGTTGCGTATAATCAGACTAAAAGACCTTGAGGGACAATATTCTTTATCTTTTACTATATTGTTCTGCTACTTAAACATAAAGTTCTAAAGGATAATTCAAATAAATATCTGTTTATTCTCTATACAAGGAAATTTTTAACATACCCACAATTGTACTGAGAGGCTCAGAAGGCAGGGAAACTTCTCTATTTAAATGTACGTCTTCTAACAGGATATTCTCATCATCTTGCAATAGGTTGTCTTGAAAAACACAATACATGCTTGTATCATATAAACTTTTGGGGTTTTTTTTTTTTTTGGCAATACCAGGGATTGAACTCAAGATCTTGTGCTTGCCAGGCAGGTGCTTACACCATTTAGTTATATTCCTGGCCTTCTGTATCATATAAACTTAAATCAGCCATTTGTTAATTCAAAATTTATTAACATTGTTTTATGAAAGGCATTGTGATGGAACTAGACTTTATGTAAACAAAAAAATTTAAAATATATAGTTGACATTACTGTTAGCACCTTTAAAATATGCACATTTAGTTTTACCATTTTTGTCTATCTTTTGTAACATTATATAATAGAAAGATAAAATGCTAGGTTTCTTAGAAGTCCTACAACTAGTGTTAAAGAAAATACACACACACACACACACAAAAAAAAGAAACTTTCCAGCATATAATGTATTTTGTGAGACGTATACTAATCTCACAATTCCTTTACAAAAATTATCCTTTACAAAAATAAAAATGGACAGTAGTTCCCAACTTCTACAGAAAATGTATTTAAACACATGGCTATTAGGGTTACCTTAGATATGCTACAGACTTAAAAATTATGTAAAAAACAAGTTAACCTACGTACATCTGTAATTTCACGTAATATATTAATACAATTTTATTGAAGTAAATATTTGATTTTGTTATGTCAGACAGCATACCAATCATTTCTCCTGCAGATCCTTCATCTCCAAATCCATCTCTACTGTCATAGAACAGAGACTTTTCTTCAGTCAGACTTCTAGAACTATGCTCAATTAAATGATCACTGGAGTTCAGTAATATGTTGTCATCAAAGAAACTCTGTCTTCTGGGAATTTCACATTCTTCCTCTATAAAATGTATATCATTAGTGCTGTTAGTCATAGAAACAAGTAATTTTAGGATTAGAAGGAAATTGAGATATTATTTAATATAATTGCCCTTATTTTATATACAAGAAAAGTGAAATTTGAAAAAACTTGCTGAAATTGTTCAACTAAAGTCAGTTAATCAGCAGAGATTAGCATTCTGGTATAATACTTATTGTAATACAGTAGGAAAAAAGCACAGGCATTAAAGCTTATTAATTATGATATAATTTAATAATTTCCTAGAGAGCAAAAATATTGTGAAGTTTTCTCTACATGAAGTAATTCAAGTTGTGTGTAACCAACCATTATTTCATATTACTTTGAGCACAATTGATTGAATGGTTCATCCACAATTAGGGTCAGGAAAAATAAGGAGCTTTCTTAGGAAAATGGAAAGATAGGTAAAATATTAAAGATTAGGCTTACAATATTCATCTAATAAATATTTATTGAATATGTTATAAGTTGGCAATAAGAGTAAATAACAAGGATAAACAGAGTCAGGTATCATTAATGTATTTTTATACATATATATATATATAATAGATCTATTATAATCTTTATTGTACAAAGATTATAATAAAGATTGAGGAAATTTATCACAGAAATACTTTGTAATTAATTTTGTATTTTATTTGCACAGATCAGAGGTTGGTATTCCCTGCCCTCCAACAGCTCATCTTAAGAGTTAAAAAAAATCATAATCTTTGATTGTGATATTCTTTGACTCACATTGAACATTCCTCTATAGACCTACATCTTTGAAAAAGAATTTAAAATAACAATCTTAATCACACTAGATTGAAGACCTGATCAGTAGAAAAGATTAAGTGACTTTTAAAAAAATAAGAATATCAGCTGGGTGTGGTGGTACACACCTGTAGTCCCAAGACTCCAGAGGATGAGGCAAAAGATTTGTTATGAGTTCAAGACCAGCCTGGTGTACAAAGTGGCCTCAGGGGCAGCCTGGACTACATAGCAAGACCCTGTCTCAAAAAGACCAAAAAAAGAAAAAAAAAAGAATATGATATTATATGCAGTTTGATACCTCCCAAAAGAAAAATCAGCCTTGGTCAAAGAACAATATATATGAACAGATGCTATATTCTGAGCATTAAGCACCATAGGAATCTCAGGTTACAGAAAAAAAATCATTATCTTCAATTTTATATTGAAATACAGAATAAGAGGGGTTAATATTAAGCATTTATTAAAGAGCGGTAAATTTGAGATTGTTTTTAAAGGAGAGAAAAATCATATATTGATGAAAGAACAGAAGGCAAGAATAAAGAAAACAACTGCTGATGTTGCTAGAAGCTACCTCAATTTTACAGACAGGCAAAAAAGGTTCAGAGAGGTTACTAAGAACCAAACAGCAAGCAATGAAGATCTCACTCAAATCTAGGCCTATTGATATATAAGAACTTGGTATCACATTTTGAATTATGTAAGATATAGAAAGGTAAACAACTAAATTGTGGTCAGACTGTAAAACATTTGCTTGAATATAACAAAAAGTCCATATTAAGAATAAAACAATCTGGGTGTATCTGCAATCCTAGCGTTTTGAGAGGCTGAGGCAGGTGATCACAAATTCAAGAACCAGAATGCAGCCTAATACAAAGGCTCTGGGCTCAACCATGGTACTGAAAAGAAAAAAAAAGTAGAACAGTTGATAATACAAGATGGTGATACATTGAAAGAGGCTTTTGAAAATAGGCAAGGGATAGGAAACCAAAGTACTTAATGTGAGGAATGTGATATGAAAAAATGAAATGTCAAGACACTTGCTTACAGAGATATGAAAAACATGGAAAGAGAATGGAGTGAGATTTGGAGGAAAGTAGTACAGTACTCCAGGCCTTTGGTATTGGTAAACTATGTTAGTGTAAATAGAAAGAAAACCTAAAAGACACTTGAGATTTTAAAACAAAATCATCTTTAGTATGAAGCTGAGAGTATAGTTGAAAGCAATCCTAAAGATCCAGGCATGAAGAAAAATAGAATTTACAGGAAAGTTTATATAGAGTGTCATGTCCAGGAAAATATACAATTACATCTTTGCCAAGATGTTACATTTCTAGGTCTGGTTAAGAGATCCCTTCTAGTCCAATTATGATGCATAATAAATATGGCAATTAGAAGTGTCTAGAATGATTAATAGCAATTTGACAATAAATTTATGTATGTTGACAAAACTTAATGTTTTGTTTTGATTTTTAAAATTTTAATTTTCTGTAAAATAACATTTTAATTCATTTTCAATTTTATGAATTTATTAAATTTACATAAAAATAAAATAATATAGACAAATTGGAAATAGATGAAAATTATAAAAAGTCCTTCAACACAAATGTTTTGAGAAACATAATCATAGATAACAAAGGTTATAGAAAGTGGGAAGATGAGAGACTGAGGTAGAGATGTAGCTAAAGCATTACTTCCTTGACTCTTCCCACCGAGCCATGACAAGTTTAGGCCATCCTTCCCCTATGCTTGCTGTTTTGGACATTGCAAGAAATCCAAATTGAAAATGTTACAGTTCAACCCTCATGGAGTTTGTAGACCAGCACAGAAGACATATAGATATCATGACACAGATGGAGAGTGACACATGTCAGATAAAGAAGACCAAATACCATATCACTTTAACTTTAAAGTACAATCACTTTGCCCAAATATTTTAACACTTAAAATCAATTTCTGCTTTATAATCTTAAACTGTACATTTAGTGTGGTAGTATTTCCTCCTCCTTACTCCAAAGCAGATTTTAAAATCTATTGTTTTACAAGTGATAGATATATTATGATATTTAAAGATATTTTATGTAGCACACATATAAACATTGCATGAATGTTAACTATACCAATAATTTATTTGCATGCCTCTCACCCAGCCTAAAATTCTCTGAGGGCAGAAACTGCTTCTTTGAAACATTGGTACTGCCTGTGTTTATGACAGCCTCTGATGTATTATAGAGTATTCCGTAAGTGATTATACACTGAGAAAGAAGGTATGCCTCAAGAATATCTTATAATTAACATCTGTACTAGAAAAAGGTGAGAAAACTTAGGGGCCATTATACTTACATTACACTAACAGGTGCAATATATAAATGTATCATTTCAATATAAAATGTAAATGTAACTGGTTATGACCTATACTTTTGATTTTTCAAAAATTCTCACCAAAGTTCGCAGTTTGGAAAAGTAGATCATTGTCATACTGTTCTCTAAGTGTAATTTCTTCAGGTCTGCTTTGATTCTGAGCTATGTACTCTGAAATATCAGTCACACTACAGAGAAATATAAGATTGAGGAAAGCATACAAATAGGTCATAATGATTTTACAGTATACAGGAAAAGCCTAAAATAAAAAGCAGGTTTTATTATACAAATAAAGTAATTCTTTTGTTTGCTCCATATTAGGTATTAACATACACAATCTCCACATGGACAGTTCCAATTGTCATTCTCAGTTCTTATCTCACTAATGCTAACCAAGTGTTTGAAATAGATGTTTGTTCCCTCTCATTCGTAAGTTGAAATTTAATCACCAGTATTAAAATGAGAAGTCTTTAGGAGGTGGCTAAGTCATAAGGACTCTATTTTATACATGGCACCAATGTTCTCATCAGGTCCAAAACACTGCATTGCTCCTTTCACCATATGAGGACACAGGAAGAAAACTGTCACATATAGCCCAGGAAGCAGAGCCCCACTAGACACTGCATGTGCTGGCATCCTGACTTTGAACATTCCAGGTTAGGAGGCAGCTATAAAAATAAATTAAGTGGGCCAATTTATAAACAACAGCACTGCACTGCATACAAAGCTGGAAATTTAAGGCTCCAGTAGACTCAGTGTCTGGTGAGGATCTGCTCCTTACAGACAGCACTTTCTTGCTCTGTCTTCAGTTGGTGCAAAGTTTCTAAAAGGCCTCTTTTAAGAGACCTAACCCTTTTATAAGGGTGCTAATCCACCGTGAGGGTTCTCTGCCCTCATCAACTAATCATTACCCAGAAATCCCTATTTTTTTTAATATGATCACCTCCACAATTAGGTTTCAACGTGAGTTTATAAAAACACTTAATTCAGACAACTCACAGATGTATAACCATTTCCAAAACCTAATTTGTTTCTTTTTCTCGCCATCCCCTAGTGATCCTAGTTTTATTAAGGAGTAACTCCATGATCATGTTAAAAATCACATGACACCATTTACTTCTTAGTCATATATCCAATTCATCAGCAAATCCAGTTGGCTCTGACTTCTACACATATCTTTAATTTGATTGCTATCATCTTGATAAGATGAAGAACAGGTCACAGATATAATCTCTTACTCTAATAATCTCACATGCTCCCTGCTTCCTCTCTTTCTGTTTTATAGTAAGAAGTCAGACACAGCATGTTGAAATCAAGCCAAACCTGGGCATTTCTCTATTTAAACCCTCCTGTGCTTCCTCTCTGAGTATTACTGCACCCTACAATATCCTATATCTTTCCTGCTACTTCTCTGACCTCATCTATATGCCACTCAAGCCCTCTGTCACTCCATTCCAGGGCTCCTTGCTATTCCTTGAAACATCCAATGGACCCTGTCTTAGGGCCTTTCCATTTGCTCTAGATAGGACAGCTTTCTCCCACATTACTCAGTGATTGGTTCCTCTATCTCCTTCAAATTTTTGTTACCAGAAAATAATTTCTGGACCATTCACTATTTTCTATTTTTCTTTATACTAGATCATCTAGTCATTTCCTGACATATTATATGTTTACATGTTTGTTTAATGTCAATCTACTAAAGTATGTAACCTATGAGGTCGGGAGCTGTGTTTATTCATTGCTATTTCCTCAATGTGTGGAACAGTGCCTGGCACAGGAAAAGCACACAATGAATATTTATTGAATGGACAGATGAATATGCTAACAATATTATAAATTATACTTGATGAGTATAATGATACATCTTGGTTTGGAATCTCAATCTCATCTGTTAATTATATTGCTTAGTTGTTAACCACATTCCATTTGCCTTCATGAAATCTAAATAGGAAAACAATAGAATATCAAGAAAATCAAATTGAAAGAAAGTAACCAAAAGAATTTACTTTATATTACAGGTGTCAAAATCATAAAATTCTTCTGGTAATGTAATGGCATTGTAAGCTGCTTCAAAACTGTCTTTTGGAAGGTCAACCAGTCCTGAAAAAATAAAAATCACATTTAATAAGCAACAAAGAGTATAAAATAAGAAACTCCCAACTAAACATTTATTCTTTCACTGGACTGCTTTTTCAGTCTCTTTAACTGGTTTCCCTTATCCACTCCTGTCGCTCTGCAGTTCATTCTCTATAAAGCAAACATTTTCCAAATATTTTAATATTTTCCAAAAGCAAACTGACCAGATACCTCCCATAACATGGTTTAGCAATTTCCCCAGTATACCATAATAAAATCAAATGTCTAACTGAGGCCTTTCTTTCCCTACAAACCAATCAAGCATCATACGAGGACAGTCTCTTTCTCACTTACTGTACTTATACTCTAGACATACTAGCTCTTTTGTTCCCTGAACATTCAACTGTGTTGCCATCACCAGACTTTTGCTAGTGCAGTTTCACCTGGCTGTTATGCCATTCATGTGGAACTTATCACATAGCTGGACATTTCTCACTTTTCAAGCTAAGTTCAGCCCCTTCAAGAAAGATTTTTACCCATTTCCCTAACTAAAGTAAATTTCTCTCTTCTTTTCTGTTACAGTGCTCTATTTATTTTCCTTTACAGTACAATCAAGACCATAATTATTGTTGTAACTTCAAAAGTGTTTTCATTATCTGATTTACTCACCAGATTGAAAGGGACCTTATTTACCTTGTCTGTCTTTCTATCCAGAGCTATCATCATGTATGACACTAAGTATAAGATCAATAAATATTTGTGGAATATATAAATGAAATAATAAGCAAAGAAATGAATTCTACGTGATATGAGTATAAATTTAACTAGAGGTTGCAGAAATATTTTAAAATAAAGAAAATTAAAAACCTGCCAATCCTATTTCAACAAAAGTTGATTGAAGGAATAGTGTCTGCAAGGTACCAAGACAGGTACTATAAGAGATTACAAAAAGGATGCTTCTTTCAGGCAGCCTGAAGATTAGTGATAGCAGAAAGACATATCTAAATAACCATGATCCAACATGGAAAATGATGAATATCTTAAAAGTGGAACAAATGCTATGCACATCATATTTTGAAAGCATTACATGACACATGAATTTTTAGTATTTTGCTATGTCTAGCTTGATTATATTTCATTAATAGCAGCAATTTAATAGTCTTGAGAATTATAAGAACTAATAATTATTGACATTTGTTTTGTCAATTTTACTATTTCTAACTTCAATCTTAAACATGAAACAGATATGACAAACTAAATGGTCCATTAAAAATGGAGTAACATTTTTTTACACAAGCTTTGGCTTTAAGCATATTTTTAACATAATATAAACAGGAACATTACAAGTTCTAGAAAGCAAAACGTTTTCCTGCAAACATAGCAAAAGAGCAAGAAGAATAATATAATCTATCCTAAACCATGGAAACTTAGATTCAGTCAAAATGGAGTTTGCATTCATTATAATCACCTGAATTACAATTTATTGCCAATTGAAAATATCCCACCCAACTAAATTTGCAAAAGGGAACCAAGAAGAGTGAGATAAATTAACACCGCATGTGTACCTGGGCGGAAAGTCATCTTCATTTTAAGAAATGCTTCACTGCAGTCTGCTAGAAGATATTTTGCCTTCCTATCATAGATTCGAACAACTCCCAAAAGAAGGTGTCCTGAAGTTCGAAGTGCAATTTTCACCTTTTGATAATTTTCAAATTAGAATAAAAATCAGGTTCATAAGTCCTGCTCTTTGAAAGTTATTGAAATTATAACAATTTCTTTTCTTTAGCAGATATTTCGTATTCTGAATCACTTAAATTTTGTCTCCTTGTAAAATGATTATTTGCTTATTTCAGAAAAATGATCTAATGTGGCATTTAAGTGACATCTGTTATATCTGTTATTATGAATATTTCAGGAAGAATTTTTTTTTTTTTTTGTATTTTAGTACATGGTCTACAGGGTTTCACTACACAGATGGGACTGACAGTGATCATCCTGTTTTCAGCCTCTCAAGCACTGGGACTACAGGCATGAGCCACAGTCCCAAGGGCCCTCTCAGCATGCCCCGGGGCAAGGCTTGCACAGCAGGCTGGGTTCCTGCCTACCTAAGCACGTGCTGTAGTCCACTGAATTATCTGGCCAGCCCTAAGAAT
Organism: Ctenomys sociabilis; assembly: GCA_004027165.1. Lineage (NCBI taxonomy): Eukaryota > Metazoa > Chordata > Mammalia > Rodentia > Ctenomyidae > Ctenomys > Ctenomys sociabilis. Next base: position 52,375 of record PVKA01003230.1, read on the forward strand.
GTAAGTTCTGCAGTCAGGCATACCGGGGTTCAAGTCTTAGATTGGCTGCTGAGAGTGTCACTTAACCTTCATGAGCTTCAGTTTGATAAAAATGGCTACAATTTATTTTGTACCAGTCATTGTTGTATTTAACTTTGATAACAGTCTCTATTTAAAGAAAATAAATCTGACTACTCAGATTTATTAAATGGCAGGCCCCAAGTACAACAGATATTAAGTGATGAAGCAAGGACTATAGGTAAATTTGGTCAGCTTAAAAAGTCATGCT
>PVKA01003230.1:52742-113013 GCA_004027165.1 Ctenomys sociabilis
AAAAAAAAAAAAAAAAAAAAAAAAAAAAAAAAAAAAAAAAAAAAAAAAAAAAAAAAAAAAAAAAAAAAAAAAAAAAAAAAAAAAAAAAAAAAAAAAAAAAAAAAAAAAAAAAAAAAAAAAAAAAAAAAAGTCATGCTAACTACTATTGTACGGGGGTTAAAAGAAGCCAAAGAATCTTTAAGAAGGAGTAACTAAATTAATAAGGATTAATAATATAAGTCTAGGCCAGTGCCTCTCACACAGTGATCTTTCAATTATAACTCATCCTTTTCTCAAGCAGATAAATATTTAATCTATAAAAATATTGATAATATTTAAGTGCAAATTCTAATAGCTATTTTATAGTTATTTTATGATTTTTTTTTTTGTACCATGGATTGAACTCAGGACCTTGTGCTTGCCAGGCTGATGCTTAAGCCACTGAGCTATCTCCCCAGCCCATGATGTGTTATTTTTTAAGTGTATAATCCATCCTTTCTTTCTACCCTCCTTAGGCCAGGGAGATAGCTCAGTAGAGTAAGTGCTTGCCTGGCAAATGCAAGGTCCTGAGTTCAATCCCCAGTACTGAAAAAAAAAAAATCAATTTACCCTCCTCATTCATTCTCTAGAAGTATTAATTAGGCATCTAGTATGTACACACAAAAAAAATAAAAGATTACAAATTATATATAAAACAGCATTTTATTCCTTAGGCTCCAATTCATTTATTTTTTTTCCAATTCATTTATGATACATACATGAACAAATCACCACAGAAACTAATATATATTTATGTTCAGATAATTTCTATAAAGGATTAAAAGAGATGGTCTAAGAAGAACAATTGTCTTGGAAATTTATTTAATGAGATAAATTTCTTTCCTCTACAAAAGTTATAACAATACAAATTATCATTTTAATCAATAACATACCTTAGGTGAAATAATTTTTTCTATGGTTATCTCTAGGTTACATTCAAATACATGGGCCTTTGTGAGTTTCTTCTCCCAGTGAGCTGCAAGCCATATTTTGGCCAGTGGGCCTCGCTTACTCATGAGCGCATGGGTGTAGAACATGCTGCCTGTATTTCTTAGGTGTATTTAATGAGCTAGAGAAAACACAAAAACATTTTAAATACTTGATAATAAAAACCTTCCAGTACTATTTCATGACAAGTTTTAAATTTTATAAAATAATGTTCAGATTATGTCCTAATTCAGTATATTATTCAATTCAAAGTACTTCTTTGCCAAAAAGAAAAAAGAATCTTTGTAAAATTATAAAGGAATAACAGTACTAGCAGATTGGAAAAATGGATCCTAACAAAGAATCTCCCATTTTTTATTTATTTTATCCTATGTAGGATTTGTGTTCTCTTTATTTGAATATAGTCAAATAAATAAAAGAGGAAGGTTGAAATATAGGACTCAGAAATAGAATTAAGAAGGTAAAAGTATGAAATAAGAATTTGAGAATTATTGGATCACTGACTTATATCCAAAGTGTTGAATGTCATTGTTCTCTTCAAGATGCTCTGGTTTATTTAATGTAATAATTTTTGAGGTTAAAATAACAGAATTGCAAATGATTATAAAGTCAAGAACTAAAAGAAAAACCAAAAAAACTAGTAAGAGTCACAAGATCAAGAAAAGAGACAAAAGTCGAATTTAAAATGTTTTGAAGAACAGTAAGAAAAAAATTGCATTTTAAAACAGAAGCTTTTGGGGCCTGGCAAGCGCAAGGGCCTGAGTTCAATCCCCAGTTCCGCCAAAAAAAGCTTTATTAGAAAGCTACAAATGAAGAGGGATGTCTCATAATTCTCTGGTTTTATGCTAGAGAAGCATAAAATTATTGCCTAAATATAAGAAATTTTAAGCTGCCGCTATAGAAACTTCTATTTAAATTCTCTATAAAAGAACTGAGCCAAAATGAACACAAAAACAAAGGTAGCCACATTATTAAAAATTTAGGTGAACTCTGATTACTGCCCATTCCCACCGCAATAATAAAATCACCTTGCCCAAACTGAAGGTTATGCAAGTTACCAAGCCGCATTCCCTCATGGGACAGTTAGATTTTTATATTTATGGCTTGATGGCTTGCACCTCACATTGGCTCTACTTTCCTCCTTTATACTGCGAACGTGTTTTGCTATCTTAAAATAATATTCAATTTATCTTTTGAAAGAGGGAGAGATGGAGGAAAGGAGGAAAGTTAGTTGGGGATTTAGCCAAATGTGAAGGTTCTAGGTTCAAATTCCAAGTATTGAATATAAAAAAAGAACACACACACACACCCTCAAAACCTAAACCGTGTAACTTAATATTCCTGAGACCACGGTATACACACACACACACACACACACACACGCTCAAAACCTAAACCGTGTAACTTAATATTCCTGAGACCACGGTACCCCCGCGCGCACACACCCGCCCCCACACTCCTGTCAGTACCCGCAAGGACAAGACAGAAAGCGCGAGGCAGGGAGGGGCAAACCAGGTGCCGCGAGGTGGGCGGCCGCCAGCGCGGGAGGAGCGCCCGACGCTGCGGGTTCTCAGGGCTGAGGACGCTGAGGGCGGCGGCCCTCAGGCCCACAGGTTCCCTCCACAGCCGAGCCCAGGGGGAAACTGAGGCCAGAGGGGCGGGCCCCGGCGCGCGCGCGAGGACCCCCGGGATCTCTCAGGCCCGGCCGAGGGGCGCGCGCCACGAGCTGAGGGGAGCTGAGGGGAGCTGAGGCGCTGGGCCAGCGCTGAGGCGCGAGGCCCGCAGTCGCGCCCCTCAGCCCGCCTCCCGCCCCGGAGGCTCGTCCCGCCTCCCAGGCTGAGTCCTACTTTCAGCGCAGGGTCTGAAGCCGGCAGGGGCACCAGAGTCAGGGCTGTGAGGAGTCGGCCCGGAGCGCGCGTCAGCGGGAGGAACAGAAGCGCAGCACCGGCCAGCTTCCACAGCGCTTGGAGTCCACAGCGCACTGGGTGGAGCGGAGGGGAAAGGGGTGTGGCTATTTGGGGCGTGGCTTACGACGGTGTGGGTGGGGCTAGGGCGTGGCTGGCAAGGAGCTGTAAACTGTGGGGTGCCCAGTGCCCGAGCGCAGGCTCAGGTGTTCTGCCATCGCGCTGGGACAAAAACCGGAGAGCTGTGTTCCACCGTGAAACGTGATTTTTGCATTCAACCTCTGAACATCCTTATGATGCAGTCCATTCGCTTCCATTTACTAGCTAGAGGTTCCTAGGAAAATAATTTAATCCCTTAATATCAGTTTTTCTCATCTGTAAAATGGAAAGGATACCTGTGCCACTAGATATTGTAAGAAATAAATGACATGAAGCGTGTACAGAGTCTACAATATGTACCTAATAAATCTAGCTATTATTGTTTCTGTTTTTTAAAAACCAGCCTTTCGGGGACAGCGGATATTTTCCATCCTGGAATATCACAGCTTTCAATGACAGAAATCAGTTGCTAAGATCTGAGGAAAAGCATACCAGAGCACAAGAATCCAAGGCTGGCTTGTTCTCTTGAGCTTTGTAGTCACCACTAATAAATCTTGGAACAGTAATGATATCCAACTTAAGGTTATTGAGAAGGTGCAGACTGCTTGCTGGGCATTTTAATGGACTTCCCCATTCACTTTTTAAACAACTTCACAAAGTAGTTATTAGTTTTCCCTCCTGGGAGCTAGGGAAAGGGTCTAGAGAAAAAAGTATCCTGTTACAGGTTGGCTAAGGAACGGCAAAGACAACATTCAAACTCAAGGTGAGCCTCCACGTTTCCATTTCGGAGGACGATGCTAGTGGCTGCCACACAGACACCTGGGAGACACACTTGCTGCCACTTCTCTGTCCCAGTGCTGGCCCGCCAGAGAGCCCGCCACTCCACTTTCATGCGTGATTTTAAGCTCTTTACTCTATTCCATCCCACCCTACCCCAAGCCACCTCTCTCCTGGGAAAGCTCCGATGGCCTTCTGTGTGGCTCTTTTAAATCTTTTGCCCCCTGAAAACCCACTCCACAATGAAGTCAGGCGAGTCTTTAAAAAATAAGGATCAAGGCGCTAGGGAGATGGCTCAGTGAAGCGCTTCCCTGGCAAGCGCTTCCCTGGCGATCGCAAGGGCCTGAGTTCCGCCAAAAATATATATAAGGATCAAATCATAGTACTTCCCACCTCCTTGTTTAAAGCCTTCCTGTTATTTTAAAATAAAATTTAAACACTGATTCAACAACTGCAAGGTCCCAGTTAGTCTTCCTCATACTTAACTATTTTGGCTTCATTTCAGATAGGTGTGTTACTTTAATAATAATCTTCGGTTTTGCAACCCTCTTAGTGTGAACCTATCCAAGGGGCTGGGAGAAACATACCAATGTGTTCTCATGACCACGTTTCTGTAAATTTTGAAGCAGTAATGTGTTTTCTGTGATTCTTTGACACTGATATCCCTTTCTACTCTATCCATCACAATGGCAATGGAGCTCCTAAAGGATGCAGGTGAAACAGAGTTACATCCATTTTTGATTTAGGTTTAGAGCGATCTGTTTATGTGGTGCAGGGTCACCTGATTTTGTGCTTAGGTCGTTGCTATCCCTCTCAAGCACAGGAAAGACTTCCAGGAAAATGGCTACTGCCTGCACGCTGACCCACCCTCGTGTGACTGAGGAAGAGGGCCAAAATTTTTCTGCTACTGTCCAGCTTCAGGAGTACATACTTTGTACATATGAATATGAAAAAACAATTGATGACTAAAACATAGAACTTATAAAACATCACTACAATAAAATATACAATTCATAATATAGTACCAATAATAAATTGGTTAATGTATTGTTAACTCAAAGAATATTTGAAATTAATCACTAGATAGCAAGAATTAGAAGTTGTATATAAAAAGTGGAGAGGTTTTCCCTCAATTTTTAATTATCCTAAAAATTTACATGGCATGAAGCTTTACAATGTATAGAATTATTTAGCATTTACAACATACAGAATTACAAGATAGTCTATGGAAAATTCTTCCACTCGTCAGACGTATTAAGTGTAAGCAAAGGGTGGTTCTCATCAAAGCTCAGTGTAAGCAGTGTTTTCCGTGGAATCTCCAGTAGTACAGCATATATAGATACAAACGCACCACATATTTTTTCTTCCCTTCTCATAGGAACTGCACAAGCCAGAACATATTAGTCTTCTGTGTAGAGCACACAACCATATGGCAGTACTATAAAAAGCTACAGCCTCCATGTAGGAAAATGCATGCTGCAGGATCTCACCGTACTGGGTCAGGTCTTACTTGGTGTATTTGCTTTAGTGATTTCTGGTGCTTACAGCTGGAATGTCCTGTGGATCATAACAAAAGTAATAATTTATTAAGAGGAACAGATGTGTTTTGAAACAAAATGATGAAGAGACTCGATCAAAAGCAATTAATTATATATATGAATTAGAAAATGTTTAATTTTCCATTCTGTTTTATATGAAATACTGACAATTGGTGAGTAAAACATAGAACTTATAAAACATCACTACAATATAATACACAGCTCATAAAATATTACTAATAATAAATTTGTTAGTATATTGCCAACTCAAACAATATTTAAAATTAATCACTGTAGAGCAAGAATTAGAGGTTGTATATAAAAAATGAAGAGGTTTTCCCCTAATTTGATAATAATCCTAAAATTTTACATAGCATAAAGCTTTATAAGTTAAAGAATTATTATTATTTTTTATTGAAGAACAAATAGCAATGAGACAGTTTCAAATCAAATTAACAGGACAGATTCAATAATTAATACATTCCATATTGTTTTCATAATGGTTTCTTATCATACAAGGTGCATATATGATATTCTACTTACAGACACTATTATAGCAGATGTCTCTAATCAATGAATTAACAGAATGTAGCTGTATACTCATTTTTTTAAAGCTGAATTATAGCACAGTTTCAATAATTAATACTTTCTACCTTGTTATCTTCCTAGTGGTTGTCCATGGTACTGGAAGCCGATATAGTGTCCTGTCCAACCACTGTTAGTGCAAATCTTGCCTCTCATAGAATTATGCAGAAGTCCTGCATATTTATCCTAACTGTACTGTTTATACAAACACATCATGGTTCTTCCTTTGTATCCCCCTTATTTTGTCTAGATCTGTCAAAAATGGGCCCTCTGTTGTCATTAAAGCATTATAGGTGCTGAACTGGGTGACACAATCAAATACAGTCCAGCAGTCCACAATAATAGTGAGTTATCTGAAGGAGTTGTTGACTATAGCCGTTTACAGCTCAACTTATTATTATGGCCCCACGTTATATCCTCATTTTATACTTTTCTGCTGGATGGTTAAGAACGAGATAGAGCAAGACCTATATAACAACAACAACAACAAAATGTAGCTTTAGTACCTGATGAGGTCAGTCAAGTCCCCTCAGGGTTTATCCTGTAACCCTGGACCTCACTCTGTAGATCCTGTCTGTATCAGCCAAGAATTATTTACTATACGCACTTAAGAAGTTAATCAACCTGGTAAAGATGGAATTATCTCCCTAATCTTTTTATAGAAAATAGTATCACACAATATTGGCATATGACTAAATAAATAATATACAACAAAAATGTAGAGAAAATTATTATAGACTCATGCCACACAGTTTATTGGTATATTACTGTGCTACATTTCCAGATTGTATGAGGTTTGTGATGTTTATCAGTTTTTAGAATTTCAACGGGCGGCCAAGAGCTCAGCGGTCAAGGCGCCCGCAAGCAGGCGCAGAGCCAGGCGTTTTACCCCCGGGCTACCACGCCGGTCGCCCCGGGCGCGCTGAGATGGGGAGTGGTGGAGCATGTGTAATCCCAGCTTTGGGGGATCACTACAAGTCCGATGTAGTAGTGAGACCCTGAACAACCTGTAGATCCTTCCCTAAAATACAAAAATAAATAAATAAACAAAATTTCATAATATGAGGGCTGGAGAGACAGCTTGATGGTCGAAGCGCCTGCCTGAGTTTGATCCTGCGCAGCGCCTGAAATCCCAGTGCTGGGGAGGCTTAGACAGGTGGACTGCTACGAAGTCCAAGCTGCATAGCTAGACCCTGTACCAAATAAATAAATAAACAAATAGCTCTGCTTCGGCAGAGCACAGCGGCCGGGGTTCGACCCCCAGCGTGCCATGCCAACCCCATTCCCGGGGCGCCCTGAGACGGCACTTGAGACCGTGCATGCTGGCGCGTGCCTGCAATCCCAGGGCTTGTGAGGCTGAAAATAGGAGGAACATTACGAGTCTGGTCTATGTAGCGAGACCCTGTACACCCTGTAGACTGTCCTAAACCAAAATAGATAAATAAATAAATAAATTTTTAAAAATTAAAAATAAATAAAATTTCACAATGTGTTATTTTTCTCATTCTAAATGTTTTTCTCTTCCTAAATTAATCCTGTATTTGAGACTGTATTCCCTCCCCTGCCCCACAAAACCCCCGTACTGGGGATTGAATACAAGGCTTGACACATGCCAAGCAAGTACTCTACCACTGAGCCATATCAGTAACCTTTTCAATTTCATTTTGAGGCAACATTTTGCTAAGTTGCCCAGGCTGCTCTCGAACTCGCGAACCTCTTGCCTCAGGGGCCCACCTTTACCCCCTGGGATTACTGATATGCACCGCCATACCCAGCTCTATTCTTTCACTTTGGGAGCACAGTAAGTTGTGTAAGCTTTAGGTCCCCGTTGGGTCTGTTGCAGCTCTTCCCTCTCCCTTCTATTCACGAGGCTCCAGAAAGATTGTGCCCATGGCTTAGGAAGTTCCTGGCACGTGTAGGCATCAGAAACATATTTGTAAATGAATCAGTGACTAACGAAGAAAAATGAGATGCTAGAGTGTGAACTGCATGAAACTATGAATATTGTCTGTTTCATTTATTGTCACATCTCTGCATCCTGAACAGTACCTGAAACACAGCACGTACACAGCAGTGTTTTGTTTGATTTTTGTTTGTTCATTTGTTTTAACAAACCCAGGCCTGTTGACCTGCAAACAGTGCTTCTTTCCATGCCCCTTTAGCTATTTCCAGGTGACAGGCACGGTGGGACACTTATCCTCTCCACACCTCTGAGGCCTCATTTTCATTTGAGTTAGGCTATCTGGAGAGTTAGAGAAGTGACTTGTTTCAACTCGTCAGTGAGGTTTAAAACCAGCTTTCTCTGGAATCAGGAATTCTCCCTCACGGCCCTCCTACAAAGATGCCCACAATAGGACAGAGGAGACCCGGTAGTGGATTTCCTGCAGATGACTTACACGGACACTAGGTGGCGCCCGCCCCACAGTGTACAGCAGTTACCCTCACAGGCTCTCATCTTTGTGGAACACACTAAGAGGAGGTAAAAACTTGTCAGAAGTCCAACTTTGAATGTCGGTCTCATTCATTCTTAGAGTCTTGCGCTTGCTTTCTTGGCAATTGGTCTTTGGGTCTCAGTCTTCTGTCAAATGCGAGTATTTACAAGTCAGACCAGGCTGCTGCAGTCATTCCTCAGTATTCTCAGGGATTTGGTTGCAGGACCCCCAAATGATAGCAAATCCTAATCCGCAAGTCTGTTCAGGGGAAACTCCTCTTCAGAGCTTGCAGAGGGAGGGCAGCCTGGCCACCACCTTGCTGCTGGCCAGTAACACGAATTCCAGCCCAGGGAGACAGGAGAAGAAAGGGCCTGCGAGGATTTGAGCAAAACAGGACCATCTTAAATAAAATGTCATAGTATTTGCATATAAGTTATGCACATCTTCCTGTACATTTAAATAATTTCTAGCCGGGCGTGGTGGCACATGCCTGTAATCCCAGCACTGGGGAGGCTGAGGCAGGAGGATTGTTGTGAGTTCGAGACCAGCCTGAGCTACAAAGTGAGCTTAAGGCCAGCCTGAACTGCATAGTGAGACCCTGTCTCAAAAAAGACAAAAAAAAAAAAAAAAAAAAGAAAAAAAATAATTTCTAAACTATTTTTCATACCTAATACAATGAAGCAATGTGTAAATAGTTGTTACACTCTAATATTTAAGGAATGATGACAAGTAGATGTCTGCATGGGTTCACTAGAGACACAATTTTTTTTCTGAATTTTTCTATGATTGGTTGCTTTAATCTACTGATGCAGATAGAGAATCATGTGTAAGATTCTTAGCCCTAAACAAGAGTCTGAGAAAGATTTCCAAGAAGAGTTAGAGGGACATTCTATTTTGTTGATCTTCATCTGTGGTAGGAAGGGAGAAGTCCTCACATCCTAATATCCTCACCATTGGAACCTATGGATATTATATGGGAAAAAATGGGGAAAGTCCTTTGTAGACATCAGTAAGTTAAGGAGCTTGGTATGAAGAGACTACCCTGGGTTATCTGATAGACCCAGAAAGCAGCTGTTTGAATTTTCCTAAGAGGTAGATGAGGGACATCTTACACACAGAGTACGAGGCTGCCAAAAGGCACCTCCAGAGACTGAGGTGATATGGCTTCAAGGCCCAAAGCACGTGCAGACACTGGAAGCTGGAGCAGTGGGGAGACGCTCCCCCTGGGAGCTTCCAGGGGAGTCCAGCCTGGCCAACACCTCGCTGCGGGCCCAGTAACACGAATTCCAGCCCAGTGAGACAGGAGAAGAAAGTGGCCTGGGAGGGTTTGAGCAACACAGGACAAAGTGGCAGAGTAGGGTAGAGAGGCTCCCCCTGAGCTAGGGCCTAGGATCTTCTGAGAGCCCGGGAGAATGTGCTGTACGGGGGAAACTAAATTCTGTGCCTGCCTTCATCTGGGAGGGCTCCAGAGTTCTCATCCCAGGGTCCACTCACTCACACAAAGACCACCTTGCCCAGACCCCTCCAGAAAGAGGCCAAAGGGCCTACAATAGCCTGGCATCTCTGCCTCCTCTCCACAGCATACTTCTCCCTGCTGTCACTGACTGGAAGAGCAGCACTGTCTTGCTAAGAGCCCTGCTTAGGCAGGAGGATGGCCTGAGATTTAATGTCACCCTGATTTTTACTCATGCAATACTCTGGGCAAATTTGCTCCCTTAAATCTCAGTTTCTTCATCCAAAAAATGTAGATAAATAATCAACTTTGCAGAGATGTTGAGCACAATAAGATTTTTACAGTGCTCTATATGGTGCTAGAAGTTAGAGCAGATGATTGACAGTCAAAAGAATAGACTACACGCTGCTGACAGAGAGCTCAGTCTCTGACAGACACCTTACCGACTCATTTATTCTGCACAGTAAACCCAAGGAGCAGGCGATACCATCAGCTCTATCTAAGACACAATCAAACTGAGGCCCAGAGAGTTTAATGACTTGCTTAAAGGCAATAATTTGGAATCTGAATAAGATTCAAACATAGGCATTTAAACACAGAGATTTGGAATATAGGATTTGAGCTTATATGGGATTTGCACAACAGCAGTGATACCTCAAGCTGTGCCTACAACCACTGCACTATGTTGACCTAAAAAATGTTAGCTGTCATTATTAATAACAAAGATTTACTGAACACTTTGTATGTGCCAGGAACACGTTGTTGACTCTCTGCATTGGCTCAGTGCCCTGTGAGGTCATCTCTTTTAATTCCCTCACTTTTTAAAGCCGCAGAAAAACACAGAAGAGGTATGTTATGTGCTCAAGGTCACAGAGCTGGTGAGTAGTAGACCTAGGATTCAAAACTAGGTAGCAAGTATCAAGATCCACTCTGTTTTATAATCCATGTGTAGAAAAGGAAGGAGAGGAGGAGGAGTAGAAATAAATCTACTTTATGTAAACAACCTACCGCATGCGCATACGTCAAGAGCTGAGCTGACCGTTCAGGATTCCTGTTCTGTGGACTCTGAGTTAAAGAAGCAGCAGGAAATTGGGAATAACAGTACAGGCTTGTAATCTCAGTTGCTTGGGAGGCAGAAGGATTGGAATTGCAGGGCTAGCCTGGGCAAGACACTGTCTCAAATTAAAATTAAGGCCAGGGGTAGAGATCAGTGGCAGAGCACTTGCCTAGTGTACATGAAGCCTCAGTTCAATCCTGGATAGTCCAGGAAAAAAAAGTAGCAGGAGGATGAAATTGTCAGCATGAGACTGGAGCTGAAAAGAAGGGGAAAGAAGACAAGAGAGGTAAGTGTAGGTGTCAAAGAAACTGTGCACCACCTGTGCGAGGAAGCCCAGGCCCTTGGAGGGACCACGTAAAGTTGTTCCAGCTGACAGCTTCAGCTAAGGCCCCAGGCAACAGCCAGGGTCACAGTGTCACAGACAGTTGTGTGAATAAATCAGCCCTGGAGACGAATTGAGCCATAGGCACCATCTACCTGCAGCTTCTTGAGAATCCAAAGGAGCTGAACCCAGGCAACCCCCAGACCCGTGGGAAATGGGATTCACCAAAAACATAAATGGCTGTTGCAACAATAAAATGATTGCTGTTGTTTTAAATTTGAGGCATTTTGTTACACAACAATTACATGCTCTGCTGGGTGCATCTCAGGGTGAAGCCTGGCCTTTTCACATCTGTTACAGTGTGAGTTCTGTCCTGACTTGCTCTGGGCTTCACCTATTGAACTGTTCTTCTCATTCCTGAGTTTTAGCCTCTGACCTCATCAATCCCTTTGCCATCTGTGTCCCTGCTTCCCCCCCCACACCTTTGTTTTTTTCTGGCTGTTGGGCTACGGGGTAGACTCATGTTTTTGCTACCTTAGCAGAGAAAATATTGGATTTTCCTCCCGGAGGCCACGATGACATGCTCCCACAGTGCTTGGTGGCTTCCCAGCATGGGCCTGATTTCTAGCGTGGTCCTCTAAGATCTATGCCTCAGATGTTGTTGCCACAGCCTCCTCCCATGCCCTGCATCCGGGATCAGTGTGAGCTGATTGTGATCTGGGATCAGGAGCTGAATACTCGTTCCAGTCGGGGAGTCTTGGTGTCTTGGAGAAGCTCAAATACCCGCCAGAGGCACTGCTTGGAGGCTCCGGTCTAACTTCCAACACTGGGCTGTGGATGGGGATTGGCAGGGGCTTTTGGTCTGTGAGCTGAGCTGTGGGAAGCAAGAAGTGAAGGGAGCTAGTGGTGAGCATCGGGCGTGAGTGACCGAGTCCACCTCTGCATTGCGTGGCCGGACCGAGCGCCCCTAGTGGATGGTCACTAAAAAGCCTCTCTGTAATTGTCATTTTCACACATGAGCCCTAATCACACAGCAACAGTATCAAGCTGTTGTTTATTGTTTTTTCCAGTGCCAAGTGTTAAATAAAAGGACTTATACGTATTATCCCATTTAATCTATAAAAGGGTCCTATGTGTGAATACTAGTATTATCCCCTTTTAACAGATCAAGTAGAGGCTCAGAGAAGCTGAACAATTTACCTAAGAGCAAAAAGTAAGTGAATGGTAGATCTGAAATTAAAACTCAGGTTAACAGCCATGCATGTAAATAGGATCATGCAAATTAAATCAAGGTGACAATCTTAGGTACACTACCACTGAGCTACACATTCTCACTCCAAAATGTGCGTTCTTTTTTTTTGAGGGGGGGGTAGGGATTAAACCCAGTACTTTTCATGTGTTAGGCAAATGCTCTACAATTGACTATGTCTCTAGTCCTAGGATGACAATCTAATACCATTTTGTGCCCATTACATGGGCCAACTAAGATCGCTAATGCAAAAGTTAGCCAGATGGTGACCCATGAAACTCCTATATGCTGTTGTAGGATGCAGGTGGATGACCTGTGTTGGGAAAGAAATATTTTGTAAACTTGAGAGTCTCCACTCCTTCAGCTCTGGATATATAGTCTAGACAATCTTGTACTTGTGTGCCAGGAGACATGGACAAGCAAGGCTGTAAAATAGCACTGGGAAGACCAGGAAAAAACTGTCAGTCGAGGACAGATGGAGACAGAAACCACACCAATTTTAACACAAAGAATGTAACATAAAGAATTGTTAATTAGGAATAAAGTTATTAACTGGGTGATTGCAAAGTTATAAAAAGAATTGTAAGGTAACAATTACAGGAAGCATCTAACACCCCCAGGGCGGAAGGAACAAAGAAAGGAAGGTGAAGCTATTAAAGCTGAAAAACTCCAAGGAGGAGCCTGTGGAGCTGTGCTTCTTTGGGCTTGTGTCTCTGCACCTCAGGGGAGGCTCCTAAAGCTGGAGCCTGTGTCCCAGAGGAGGAGCTGGTGCCTCAGAAGAGACTCTGCTGCCTGCTTGAAACAGCCTTGCCTGGGGTTGCTCGGGGCAACAAGAAGCCCACAGGCTGAGTGCCTTCTCCTTCTCCTGCCTTGGAGTCCAGCTTTATTTGCTTATTGGCAAAGACTAAGAGGAAGCAGCAGGCAACACAGAAATGTGCGTGGGAAGGTCCCAACCCTCGCATCACAAAGCAGGCCCTTCGTACTTTTTATATTATCAAATATCACATAAAATTCCCAAATTAATCTGTTAAAACAATGCCCCCTTCAACTCTACCTCCACATGTGATGAACTTACCCTTCAAAACTGTACAAAACAACATGTAAGAAGATTTTGAACATCTCAAAGGCCTACCTGTAATCGGACCTTCCCCATACCATGACTATATGTTCACCTTTTCTGTTACTGCCCTTCCTAGAAGCAGCCATGGCTTTCACGGTTGTAACTGTATCGCCCCACACAACTGAGTGTCCTGCTGTGCACGAGCTGTGCTGCCGGCTGTTATGGAGCACGTCGTCTCACAAGCCCTGAAAGGGTGAATGGCCGCTGTCTTAGTGATTTCTCTTCTTCGCTTTTTTCAGCATCTAGATGGTATTCCTTGGGGGCGTCTTGGCTGCAAATGACAGAAAGCCTGCTCCAAGGAGTCTGAGCAGAAGGCCTGAGTGCGTCTGGCTGCGGGTGGTGGAGTTCATCAGAAAGAACGAGGAGCTTTAAAACAATAAAACAGAATGCAGAGGTGAGGGCTAGGGAAAGACATTCAGAGAGAGTGAAAGAGACAGAGAATATAGAAGGAAAGAACACAGGCAAAAGGGATCAAAAAAGAAATAAAATGTGTTATGCACCTATTGACTTCTCACAATGAATATAATCATTGGACTGAGGAGAGAGCTCAGTGGCATAACTGTCTGACTGACATGCACAAGGTCCTGAGTTCGATCCCTGGTACCACAAAAAACAAAAAACAAACAAACAAAAAAACCAACGCAACAGTTATGTCCTGCAAGCATGAACTACCACTAATGCAATTTATGTATTTAAAAAAATGCAGAGTTGGTTCATAAACTAGGGCCTAAAACCAGGGTCCGAAAGAACCAGCGCTCGTCCTGTCTGTCCATCTCCTCGGAGCCCCTCTCATTGAAAGATTTGCCTCTTTCTTTCCGACCGTACATAGATGTTTTCCACCTGGCAGTAAGCATGGTCACTGGCTGCCTGTACTTTGTAATGCAGTAAAAAGGACATCCAGATAGCAACTCAGGGGTTTGAAGGTTAGCTCAGTTGTTTAAGCGCCAGCCTGGGAAAACCCGGTGAGGCACAGGGGACCATGGTTCGATCCCCAGTCCCAAGTCCCTTACCTGACCCACCCTTATGACAGACTAAGCCAGCCAAAAAAAAGAAAAAAAATCTTTCTCATTTTTTTTTGGCAGGTAAAATAGCTCAGCAGATTAAAGTGCCTGCAAGCAGGCGCAGGGTGAATGGGGGGGGGGGGGCGCCTTGCCTGCCCCGCCCCCAGGGCGCGCTGAGACAGCGATTGAGACTGGGCATAGTGGCGCGCTCCTGTAATCCCTGCACTTGAGAGGCTGTAAACAGAAGAATCGCTCCAAGTCCAATCTAGTAATGAGATCCTGAACACCTGTAGACCCTCCCTTAAAATATAGGAAAAAAAAAAAAAAACCAGATAGCAACCCGGGAAGGACTAACAGGCTCTGTTGAGTCACATGCCCACTACCAACCGTGTTCTTAGAACAACCTTGAGTTACAGTATTGAGCAGGCTTGATCACACGCCCACCCCATGGCCAGGGTGGGGCCAGAGCATTTTGTAGTGGATGAGGGAGGATGGGAAGGCTGGGTGAGAAGCCAGGAAACTTGGAGGAGGAGCCCCGTGGAAAGATCGCTGCATGGGGTTCTGAATTTTTTCACCATAGCAATGCTAGCTAACCTTTCTTACACATCAAATCAATCAAGCAATCAGTCAGTCAATCAATCAGTCAATCAATCAATCTACTTTTAACTAGCTTCATGGGGCTGAGGAGATGGCTCAATGGAATAAGCGCTTCCCTGGCAAGCACAAAGGCCTAAGTTCAATCCTTGGTTCCACCAAAAAAAAAAAAAGCTTTGTGAGAAATTCTCAAGCATAGGATTATAGTCATGGGTGCCTGTGAAAAGCTATATAATACATTTGTGCATGTTCACATCCGATACTTTATTTATGTCTTACAAAATTTTCTTATTTTTCTTCAATCCTTTTTATTTGATTTTTGAGACAGGGTCTCACTAAGTTACTGTCTTAAGTACTTTTTACTTGTTGTGGGAACAAATACCCGACACCCAAAATGAAGGAAGGAAAGGTTTATTTAGCTCACAGTTAGTTAATGGAGGGTTTAGTCAAAATTTTCTGATACATGATAGAAAAGGAGCTAGACACTCCAAGCTGAGTGAGAGTCCAAGGACACAGCAGAGAGCAGAGACAAACCCCAGAGCCCTAGCTTCAGGACCCCATCTCAACGCTCTCTTCTTTCAAACACCATAAAGTTTAGAGTAGAGATGGCAGGACTGGGGCCAGTGTCAACGCTGGCCAGTTAAGGAAGGGAGTTTCTTCTGTTCTCTTCCCCTTCCAGGAGCTGGGCCCTGCGGGCAACTTGCTGGCAGCCTCTGCCTTCAGAGCCGGCACGAGCTCTGAGGGGAGATGCTCCCCTGCTGGATCTGCCATCCTCCCACGGGGTGCTGGGCGTTCGCAGCTCCTCAAGGACGCTGTGGAGGTGCCTCAGTGTGAGCAGGAGCCGCTGGTCCTGGATCTGCATCTCAGCCTGGAAGACGGAAAGAGGCAGTGAGAGGTCTGAAGAGCTCTGGCTTCCCCTCGTGTCAGGCCCCTCTCTGTCACTGTCACTCTCCTGGGACCTCCCCCTCCTCCCAGAAGCTTCACCTTCTTCACGTGAAAAGTGAAAAGCAAATTATTTACCCTTACAAGGGGCAAATGAATTATCCCCTGGAATACACTCTTTAAACTCTAAGGGCATAACTCCACTGTGTCCTTTAATCCTTACTGAAACAATTCTACTGCTATTAAAATGATAGTGACTTCTTTCATATTAAAACAAAGTGAAATAAACCTGCTTGACTGAGCCATTTATTTATTTTATTTATTTATCTAAAGAGAATACAGAATAGTTTTAAAGCATTGTAAAGCATACAGAACTTCACCAAACAAAACAATTGGAATTCAACAATGGTTGCTGTATTGCATATGCTTTCTTCAAATTGGTGGCTCAGATTACCAGATATAGATGTGAAAAATTGGAAGAAGGAGAAGGAGAAAGAGGAGAAGGGGGAAGAAGGGGAGGGGGAGGAGGGGGAGGGGGAGGAGGAAGAGGAGGAGGGGGAAGAGGAGGAGGGGAAGGAGGAGGAGAAGAAGAAGAGAAACAAAGAAAAGAAAAGAAAAAGGTTATAAGAAATTAAAGAAGACAAGAAAAAAATTAAGCATCAACTGTTCCCCTCTGCAGACCAGGAAAAACCATCAGTACAATTATCTGAGCCATCTTGAATACATATATTAATACATCTACCCCCACCCCATTGTTTTCCTTCCCCCTCCCAGTTTTTCTGTCCCTTTGAACATATTTTTCCCTTTCACAGTATCTATTGTATCAGATTTTATTTACTCTTTCAGGTTCTTACAATACATTGTTTGCACATGCAGGTCTGATTTATTTCACTTATGAGTATCATCTTTAGTTGCATCCATTTACCTATAAAAGCCTCGAGTTTCTCTTTTTTATATGTGAGTAATACTCCATTGTGTAAAAATACCAACTCTATTTTATCCATTTCTCACTTGATGGGCATTTGGGTTGTCCCCAAATTTAGCTATTACAAATTGTGCTGCTATAAACATGGGTGCACATATCTTGCTGTTCTAGGATGTTTTCTGTTCATGTGGAAAGATAATCAAGAGGGGAACAGCTGGGTTGGATGGGATCTCCAATCCCAGCTTTTTGAGAAAGCTCTATACTGATTTCCATAGTGGTTACGCCAGTCTGCACTCCCACCAACAGAAGAGAAGGGTTTCTTTCCCCCCACAGCCTCACCAGTATTTGTTATTGGTTGACTTCTTGAGGACAGCCATTCTGACTTGGATGAGATGGAATCTCAGTTTGTTTTTCTTCATGTATTTTCGTACAGAGTCTCACTACACATCTCAGGCTCCGAGGGACCCTTCTGTTTTCTACCTCCCAAGCGCTGGGATTACAGGCGTGTGCCACCACATCTGGTCTTTGTAGATGGCTCAGCATGGGAGTGGGGCCGGCACGGCCTGTGGCACCAGGGACAGAACCCAGTCCCTGCACTTACCTAAGCAGGTGCTTGGCCCATTGAGTTATCTCACCGGCCTGTCAGTTTTGTTAATTTGCATTTCTCTACTGACCAATGATGTTAACATTTTTTCATATATTTATTTGTGATTTGTATTTCTTTATCTGAGAACTGTACATTCATCTCAGATGCTCATTTTTTTATTTTGAGGGCAAAATTTTTTAAATTTCTGAGTTTTAAAATTTGTTTATATGTTCTAGATAGAAGCCCTTTATCTGAGGAACAGTGCACTCAAATTTTTTCCCTATTCATGGATTTTCTTTTTACTCTTTTGGTGATTTCTTTTGCTGTACAGAAACTTTTCAGAAAGATAAGATTCCAGTCATTGACTCTTTGAAGTATTTCCCATTCAGTCTGAATTTTGTTCATGAACTCTACCTACCCCTACATCTTTAAGATTTCTACCTACTTTTTCCTTCAGAAGATTTTTTCAGTTTCAATATTTAAATCTTTGATCCATTTTGACTGTAGTGCATGGTGATAGACATGGGTCTAATTTTAACCTTTGGAATGGAAAGCCAGTTGTCCCAGCAGCATTTATTAAAGAGGCTCTCTTTCTTCCACTGAGCATGTTTGGAACATATTTGGACCCTTTCTCAGAGATAAGGAAGCTGAGCATGTTTGTAGTTTTTTTTTTGCCAGTACCATGCTGATTTTATTACAGTAGCTTTGTAGAATAATTTTTCGAGTCAGTGATTGTAATGCCTCCTTCCTGGATGAGCCCTTTGGAGCAGTGGGTCCTGATGTGCAGTCTGGGGATTCTTGGATACCAAAAACTCTTTAAGGGATCACTGAGGTCAAAACTACTCTCATTACAATACTCAGTATTTTCTTTTTGTACTGTCATTTTCTTGTTTGTGTTTTCTAGAAGCTAATGACACAGTATCTCAGTAAATTGAACACAGAAACAGGAAAATGCAGCTGTTGTATGTTAAGGGAGATGCTAAAGTGATTTGCAACAATGTGACACAGTGCTACTCTTCTCACTAAATATTTGCTTTGAAAAATAGTTATTTTAAGGGCCAGCAAGGTAGCTCAGTGGTTACAATTTATTTGGAACCAGAAAAGACCTAGCATTACAATTCCTGACTTGAAATTATACTATAAAGCTCTGTGATAAAATCAGCATGGTTTTGGCAACAAAATAGACCAGAGGAGCAATGGAATAGACTACAGGATGCAAAGGTCTATACAAACACACTCAACCACTTGATCTTCGACAAATGGGCCAAACATGTTTCCTGGAAGAAAGAAAGCCTCTTTAACAAATGGTGCTGGAAAAATTGGCTCTCCACATGTTGAAAACTAAAACTTGACCCAGGTCTATCAACATGTACTAAGCTAAAGTCAAAATGGATCAAAGATCTTAGCATTAAAACAGAGATACTCAATCTCCTGGAAGAGAAAGTAGGAGAAACTCTTGAAGATATAGGGGTAGGCAAAGAGTTCATGAACAAACATGTATTCACATGGGAAACACTTGAAAGAATTAACAACTGGGACCACCAGTTATTGAGAACTTTTTGCACGTCAAAAGAAATTACCAACAAAGTGAAAAGACAACCCACAAAGTTTGAAAAAAATCCTAACAAATAAGAACTCAGACAAGGATCTGCTCTCCAGAATTTATAAAGAACTAAAAAATATCAGGGCCCCTAAATTTAAAGGCCCAAGCCAGAAATGGGCATCTGAGATGAACACACACTTCTCAGAGGACAAAATTAAAGTGAATAAATATATGAAAAAAAATGCTCTACATCTCTAGTCTTCCGTGAAATGCAAATTATAACAGAACTGATACCATCTCACCCCAGAAAGAATGGTTATCATAAAAAATCAACCAACAACAAATGTTGGAGAGGATGTAGAGAAAAGGGAACCCTTCTCCACTGCTGGTGGGAATGTAGACTGGTGCAACCATTGTGGAAATCAGTGTGGAGACTCCCTAAGAAACTAGGACTGGAAATTCCATTCTAGCTAGCTATACCCCTACTGGGAATTTTCCTGGAGGAACTGAAAACATCATATCATAGGGATATATGTGTACCTATGTTTATAGCAGCACAATTTGTGAAAGCAAAATCTTGGAAACAACCAAGATGTCTGTCACATGATGAATGGTTGAAAAAGATGTGGTATTTCTATATAAAGGAGTATTACTCAGCTGTAAAGAATGATAAACTCGAAGCCTTCATATTTAAGTGGATGCCATTTGAAGACATAAGCAAAATAAACCAGACCCACATGTGCAAATATCATATAGTCTCCCTAGTAAAACTCAAAAGAAGAATAGAAATGTATAACACAATTAAAAGGAAAGTGAGAACTTGAGGACTGACCAATGAGGAGAGGAAAAGGAGAAACACTGAGAAGCATGACAGGGGCAAGACCATTCACTTACACACACTAGATGGGTAAGACAATGATCCTGAGAAACAGCAGGAGATTTTTGAAGCTAGCAGTTAAGTGGTAGGATTCTCACCCCGACTAACTATATATGCTGATTCCTGTGATCCAAGCAATTGCACTGAATTTAACAAAGTGTAATAGAAGGGTCACACTCCAAATGCCTGCCATTCTGGTCTTCTAAATGTGTACTTCTTGTCATGACATACCAGCTATTACTATCCTGCTCTTTTTAAAGGGTAGTAAATGAAAAATAAGACAAAAGATGTCACAAGACAGTCATGCTACAACGTTAGTATGCTGTATATGCACGGATTTCTAAATATCTATGTAAATATGTGTTTATTCCTATTTTCTTAAAAAACTTTTTCTTCTTCTTCATATTCTGCATGGACTTCAGTTTAGTATCTCAGTACCTGATGGAAAATACATGTTCCATGTTATGCCAATGATGTCTGATATTTAAATTAATAGTGTGGGTAAACTGAACTGCATATGTTGCAAGGTAATAATAAACTTCTCCTCCAGAGGGTTAAACACCTAAGTTTGCACATCAAACATTGGAGAAAAAGAAAGGCTGCAAGGTCAGCCAACACTTTGGCCCTAGCCTTTCAAGGTCAGTGAAGACTCAGGGCATAGGAGAACCTGTACTGTAACATCATATAACTCAGTAGTGGCCCAAATTTTCTGATCAAGATTATGGTGCCACAGAGGAAAGTGATCCATGATATAGAGTGTGTCTAAGGAGAGTCACATGGACAGAAAACTTTCTCTCAGGCTTCCACAGAGAGCAAATTGGTCAAGCAATGGCCGTGACTCATCCACAAGGCTGATACTGATGAGGGATCTACAAAGTGCGGTATAGGGTTACGGGATAAACCCTGAGGGTACCTGACTGACCTTATCTGATACAAAAGTTACATTTCTTGTTGTATATATCTTGCTTTAGCCGGGCGTGGTGGCGCAGGCCTGTAATCCCAGCACTCGGGAGGCTGAGGCAGGAGGATTGTTGTGAGTTCAAGACCAGCCTGAGCTACAAAGTGATCTTAAGGCCAGCCTGAGCTACATAGTGAGACCCTGCCTCAAAAAGACAAAAAAAAAAAATATCTTGCTTTAACTCAGTCTTAACCACCTAGTGGAAAAGTATAAAAATGGAGGTATATAAAATAAAGTTATATTAATATACTGAGCTGTGAATGACTCAAGTCAACAACATCTGTGGATAACCCACTTCTATCGTGGACTGCTAATCTGTGTTGGACTGTTTTATTTAAAAAAATATGTAAAGTTAGCCATCCATGTTTTGAAAATCTGTAACATATGTATCATTGTATGTTACCCTGTTTGTCATTTTTTTCTCTTTGTTTTTGCTTTTATTTTTCACTCTTCAAGTTAAAATACAAGTAAATAAATAAATTTGAAGAATGATAAAAAAGAGAGAGAAAAGATAGCTCAGTGGACTAAGCATCCACTTAGGCAAGCACGGGGACCGCGGTGGATCCCTGGTATGGTGTGCTGTGCTGGCCCCACCCCTGGTGAGCTGAGAGGGCAGCAGAGATGGGTTGGGTGGTGCACGCCTGGAATCCTAGCACTGGGGAGGCTGAAAACAGGATCACCATGAGGCCAAGCTGCATAGTGAGGTCCTGTACCAAACGCACACACCACACACACACACACACACACACACACACACACACACACGAAAAGAATAGTTATTTTAAATAAATACTAGTTTATTAGTATTTAATGAGTTGTCTACAGTGGCACACTCCTATAATCCCAACACTCAGGAGGCTGAGGCCAGATCACCATGAGCTCAAGACCAGCCTAAATCACATAATAAGACCTTGTCACAAACAAACAAACAAGCAAACAAACAAATATGTAAGAGTTTACTTTTAAGCTGCATTAATACATTTCTCATCTTTGATTTCTAATTCAGGCAGTATTGAGAGCTACAATTCGTATGCTCAAGAAGTGTGGTTTGATTAATAATTCTGAGAAACCTAAAGAGATCCTTAGACCAACAGTTTTGAGAACTGTGAGAACTGTGCACCAGAACTCTGCTATCATCAGCCTCCCACAGCATTCCTGGTGCTATTCCCTTGGAATTTTTTCATAATTTTGTTTTATACCCTTTTTAAAATGTTAAAATTTTATTATATGAATAGGTAATTCCTGTTTATACTTTGACATCAGGAATCAAACTTAAGACCTTGCATTTGCCAGACTGGAGCTTGTGCCGCTGAAGTATATCCCTGACCAACTTTTATCCATGATGCTACACTTAAAAGCTATAAAAGGCCCTGGTTCCACAAAAAAAAAAAAAAAAAAAAAAAAAAAAAAAAAAAAAAAAAAAAAAAAAAAAAAAAAAAAAAAAAGCTATAGCAGGGCATCTCCTGTTATGTGTCCATGGTGAGTTGGTTCCAGCATTCCTGACAATACCAAAATCCAAGGCTGCCAAGTACCCTATATGAAATACAATATTTGCCTATAACCTGCACAATCTTCCACTCTAGGTTGCTTACAATAGCAGCTACAATTTTAATGCTGTGCACATGGAATAATGACAAGTAAGAAAAGTCTGTATGTGTTTGGTACCCAGATATTTTTTATACAAATAAGACGTTTTCACTCTACAGTTGTTCATCTCTTTAGATGTGAACCTGCGGACGCAGAGGCCAGCTCCAGCTACTGGCTCTCCCAAGCCATCCCAACCTGACTCCCTACCCAGCTCTTCCTCCCCAGACGCGGTCACTGCGTGTCCCAGTTTTCCCTTCTGATTCCTGGCAAGGCTCAACCCAGGATCTCATAAGCAGATTTTCAGCTTCTTTCTTTTGCTGTCTAACTTTACAAGAGAAGATGATTAATATTACTTCTTTATTAAAAATAGATAGTATCTTGAAGTGGGGGCTAGGGCAAAGCTCAGTGTAGCATTTGGAGAATGCTTGAGTTTGATTCTCAGAACCACAAAAAAAAAAAAAAGGTCAAGGCTGGGTCCTCCCTTGAGCATTGGTAGCACTAACTGGTGGGAGGACTGGGAGGAGAACTCAGGAGGGAAGGAGCAGTGCAGACGCCTCGGAAGACCCTGGGATTCTCTTGCTCCCCTAAGGTCTGGGCCTTTCTTCCTCGCCTACAGGTAAACACTGACCATGTGTTTCCCAGGGAATTTTTAATGTATCTTTTTGTCCAACTTTTAACACCATCTCTGAGAGTCTGTTAGAATATGAGGGCTGCCAGTACGGCAGCAGGGTTGGGTGGTAGATCTGATGCCTTTGACACCGAGGACCAGCATCCCTGACCAAACAGATGTGCCCGGCAGGGAAGTACATTCACCTCCTCGATGCACACAGCTCTACCTCCCTCTGCATAGACCGTGACTCACATCAGGATGCCGGTCTTGATTGTCACAAATAGCTGCAGCTCTTTGCCTTCTTTTGGACCCATCAGGATTTGGGGGTCAGGGATACTGGTCTTCTCTCCTGCAGCTTCCTAAGCTGCCTCTTTTTCTCACATAGATGGTGCCTCTGTGCATGCTGTTACTTTTGAACTTGGAGCCAATACTCCAGAAAATAACATATGACCTTATTTTCCACTCATTCACTAAGGGCTCAAGAAACCACACACAATATCAAGAGAGATAGCACCATGCAAGGTAGATCTTTGCTCACGCAAATGAGATAGCCGCAAGCCACACAGACACATTTCCTCTCCCTTCTTTCTTCTCCAGGGTGTAATTTCTTCTTCATCACCCACAGAGGAGTGTGCAGCAGAGCAGTCAGTTACCCAGAGACATTCTGGGGCTCTTTCTGGCCCTGCCGTGTGCCACTGGCATAGAATGGACGTTTGCTTCCACTCTATTGTCTCTCTTTCAGCACTTTGAGCTTATATCCCATGAGCATTGCTAGCTCCTTAATCCTTGCCTCAGCCTCTGTTTTCTAGAGGAGGATCTAGGCTAAGACAGTGGGTGCTTTTTGTCCACCAGTTACAACATTGGTTCCAGGCATACGCTAGGCCCCTCTCTTGGAATGCTTCTGATAACCTCTTGAAGGTTGGCACCATTGTTATCCTCATTTTGTGATGAAGAAGCTGACACTTGCTGAGGTGAAGTCACCCACTAGAGGTCACACAGCAGCAGCTGGGCACATTCCCAGGCTCCAGTATCATTTTAAGCCCATTCTGGAGAACACAGCACCTCCAAAGTAGGTCATGACCTACTTATCCCAGAGCCTGAGATGGTGACCCCATCCCAGGGGGCACTGCAGAACTGCACTTCAGCCTGTAGCCTCTGCCCAGCCGACTGGGCCTCTGGCAGAGGGACCCAAGACTGTGGGAAATAGAGGAAAAAAGAAATGCCCAAGACTCACCAGCTCCCTCCTCAGCCACTCCAGGGTCTGCCCAAGATTCAAAACTGGCTGTCCTGCTGATTTCATTGCAGTGTCCTTGAGAGAGACCTTGACAATGACCTGCCCTGGGCCTGAAGGACCTTTAATTATGCAGTCCCTGACCTACTTCAGGCTGGGCGCAGTTTCCCAGCAAGTCACTGAGGATAGAGTTAATGAGGACAGGAAGTAGCTCACATTGGAAAATGCAATTTGATTTTTTTAAAAAAGGGTTTCAGTTCTTTGAGCAGAACTAGCAAGAGAGGAGGGAAATCATTAGAGCTTGGGGACCAGTTCCAGATGCCAAGATCTGATGTCAATAGGATCGGGGGTCACTAAGTTTTAAATGATACCAATAATGATTATCATGAGATGGGTGTCCTTCCTTAAGGGTTTCTTCTCTGCTTTACATGTAAAGCACCTATGTGCCTTTCCTGAGGTAGATATTCCACCCGTGCCTCAGAGCCTCACTTTCCTCCTTTCTCTAAGTTCCCTGATTTCCTGGATGCCCTGTGACCCCTTTCTAGCAATTGAGCTCGAAGGAGAACTCTGTTGTTGCGCTTTAAAAAAAATCACTTACCTTCCTAAGAAAAGGGAGGTGTTATAGATATATCCCCTTTATCCCCTCTCTTCTGTCCTGAATATGGATGTGATGTCTGGAGCTGTAGCAACCCTCATGTAACCATACGACAAAGGCTGAGAAAATTAAAGGGACTTGAAATTATAGAGTCACTGAATCAGTAACAGGATCTGCCTGTTAAGTGAGACAATAGGTTCCACATGCAATTGGGCACTCTGCTGTTTGTAGGCAAACACTTTAGAAAGTGGGCTGCTCCCATTTATTCTTTATAACATCCTGTGAAGTGGGTGTTCTTTAATTATCCCTTCTAATAAACACTTCTTGAGTGTCTCCTATGTGCAAGTTCTACTCCAGGCACTGGATGTGCAGCCCCAAACCAGAGAGACAATGCCTTTTATCCTAGCAGATGGAAACAAACAATAGGATTTATTTTTATGTAGGGTTTTTAATTTTTTTATGTATTTTAGTACAGGGACTACAGGATCTCACTACACAGATCGAATTTATAATGATCCTCCTGTTTTCAGCCTCCCAAACTCTGGGATTACAGGCACGTGCCATCAGGCCCAGTCTCAATCACTGTGTAAGCTTGCCCCAGGGGTGGGGCCAGCACAGCACTATGTAGGGTTTTTAAAAATTCATTTTATCCATATAAGGTAGGAACTTCAAACCAAGAATTCGCATAGCAATCCCATATAAAGATCCGAGGAGAAGGCTGGCAAGCAGGCACACGACCCAGGGTGTGCTGAGACAGCAATTGAGACTGGGTGTGGTGGTACGCACCTGTAAGCCCAGCTCTTGGGAGGCTGTAAACGGGCAGATCACTACCAGTCTGATCTCGTAGTGAGACCCTGAACATCTTGTAGACAGAGAAAAATAAAAATAAAAAGATCCGAGGAGACCAGCAAAACAAGCTCAGCCCCTGTTTCAAGGACTTGTTCTCAACTCTGACTACACAAGATCCACACAGCTAAAGCTGAGATGCATTCGTAACTCAAAATGACAGCACACGCAGGAAGCCATCCTCAAAAGCGAGGCCCCAATTTCACCTCTGTAGACACTTGGAGACTTCCCTCTGGCACTACCTCTTAAGGGTCTCACTACCTCTCAATGGCACCAGGGCCACGGCGGGGAGAGTCTCACCAGTCATGAAGCAAGAGGAGCCAGGCGGAGCCTCGAGCCCGCCCGTGCGTTCTCTACCCTACCCAGAAGTGGCCTGAGAAGGAGGATCCAGAGGCGGTGTGCACCTCTCTCTGCCTGTCCCCCAGCCCTGATGTCTAATTACCCTGGAGCATCTTTTCTATAGCTAACTTCATGTGGTGTGCTTTCATTTATTTTCCGTCTCACTCAGGATTCTGACTCACAGCATGTTTGACTTCCAAGGCTGAGAAAGGCCTTGGCACATGAGGATGAGGGGATGTGGGCCCAGGAAGCCTGGGCAGGAAGGACTCCTGCCCTGAATGAGGAAAGATGCGGCACAAATAGCAAAGCCTCCACAGGCAGCCAGAAGCGTGGCTTCCATGGGCCCCATCCTGCCAGGCATGGAGGGCGCTCTGGTGAGCAAGAGGGACGTCACAGAGCATATGGGCCATTAGCAATCAATTGGCCAAAGTCATTTTCTCCTGCCACACATGCCTGGTATATGTATGTGGATATGTACGTACAACTCAAGTGAATTTACATATATATGAAATTTATGAATGACTTGGCAAGCGAAGAACTACATCTCAGATGGGGTTGTGAGCCCCTCAAGCACGTGAGCAGCTATAACAAAGATTGCAGGATATGTTTTAATCCTTTCTTCCTTTCTCACAGAGCAAAATATCAGCGTTTTCCAGGCTTCCTCGCAGGTAAGTGCGCCCTATAATTAAATCCTGGCCAGTCACATTCCAATGGATATCATGTGTTCATAGTTCTGTGTCCCACTGTGCCCCCTGTGGACTTCAGTACAGCAGAAAGAGTTGGTGCTGGAGCAGCCGCCTTGACCATGTACAGAATTAGATCTCGAATGTTCTCCTAAATCCTCAGATGTGTGGAGGGTGACTGAGCTCAGTACCCGGATGTGGAAGTGGGGCGGGGCTGAAGAGAGGTCCTGAGACGCGTGACCTGGAAAGGCATGCTCTTGTCCTCAGCTCTTCTCTTCTCTCTCTGCTTCCAGACTGCAGGCACTGAGCACGTTTTCCTGTGCCGTGTCCCTCTGCCATCGTGTTCCAGCTTTGGAGCCATGGGCAACTGTGAGGCAAAGGCTCTCTTCTTCTTTCATTTGTGGCTGTTGTTTATGTTGTCTCCATAGCAAGAAAGCGCCTAAGACGAGCCACACAGGATGAGGGTGGCAGAGCAAGCAGAAGGAACCCAGGACTCATGCGACTGGTGAACCATCATGTCGGCCTCAGCCCTCAAGCCAACTTGGTAGGAGACACATGAATTCTATTTAGTGCTGGCTTGATTATTTCAACTTTTTTTTTTTTTTTTTTTTTTTTTTTTTTTTTGTTACAGGCTTCAGACAAATGTCCTAACAATACAGCGGCAAAGCTTAAACTGAAGTTGAGCTTTCTTACTTCCCATGTAAGGCTTCTCCTTAATCACCCTACCTGTGTATTTAAGACGCCATTTTTTCAAGTATTTTCCTGTTCATTACTAAAACTGGTCCATAGTAGAGATAGTATTTCTATGACCCTCCCTGGATAGACAGGTAGACCCAGACACAAGAGTGGCATGTGGCCTGCTCTGGGACACTGGGACAGAATCATTCCCCTCTCTGAGATGGAGCAATTGGGCTCGTCTCCTATATTCAGCCCTAGCCTAGGGCTCTTCCCCCATTTGAGACTACTTCCCTTCCTATTTTGAGCACCTCATCTCCTTTGCAAAATATAAATTAGGTGATGTCCAACTGAAAAAACTTCACACTGTGATACCCCTTGAGTCCTCTCACTCTCCCTTACTACCATGGGAGCCAGTAACATCGGACCACCCAGAGGAGTATGGGCCCAGGCGCCAGGGTCCTTGCCCTGCCTCTTCTGTGGCCCTTCCCCTAGAACCAGTGGGCTTCAGCCTATGGCCTGTGTTTGTGTCCTCTTGGTTGCTGAACACGTGTCCTCTGTTCCCGTGTCCTGTAGCAAATGCTGCCATGTCCCATAAATGCCCCTCATCCCTATGACTTCCTACCACAAGTCTGTGTGACTCTGCCTAGGGAACATGCTTGACCTGAGCAGAAGATGGGCTTCAAGTGCAGAGAACAGTCTCATACAATGACAAACAGAGACTAGAGGATAAATATCTCCACTCCCTCTGCTCCCCAGAAGTATGACTCAACACAGCAGGACTGAGCCTCAGCTGCTCACTGGTGTACGTGTGGGGTACTGGGGGCCCTTCTTTCCTGGTCTCACAGCCCTATTCCTCTGCTGTGCTTCCTAGGATGACCTTCACATGAATTGCTTGCACTCAAATCCTCCTCTCCAGCCTAGAGGGGAACACAACCTACAGCGTGCCTGCTCTGGCTTGAGTGTGGTGTCTCTCCAAAACTCTATGCTGAAATTTGACCCTCAATGTAGGAAGAGATCTGGTTGGTGGGAGGTAACAGGCACCCTTATAAAAGGGCTCCAGATTGAAGGGAGCGGGCTTGTCTTCCTCAGTCTTCCAGTATCCAGGGATGCAGCAACAAGGGATCAGCCTTGAAGCAGAGAATCCCTCACCAGACACCATCTTGGCCCCCAGAATTGTAAGAAATAAAATTCTGTTCTTTATAAATTACCTAGGCCCAAGAATTTTGTTACAGCAGCACAAATGAACTAAAACAGTGCCTATCCATGTGTATTTTATAGACACTTTTCCTTACCTACGTTACACACTTCTACACAGGTACATGAGTCCTTATGTTTTACATATATGCTCCCTGTACACATGCGGCCCGTTTACTCCCGTCGTGCACCTGTGTGTAGCCATTAATACACTGTCTTGCACCTTACTGTTGGGGACAAGGGGCAGCCTGAATCAGTTGGACCATTGAGAAAATCATCCTTGACCTCAGCAAGCTGTGGCTGACTGATGCCAGTGGCTGTGCTGATAGGAATCCCAGTCCCCCGTACCCCCCAAGCAAGTGAGCTCTGTGTTACCAACCTGTCCAAGCACTGAGGACCAGGTGGAAAACACAGGGAGCTCTATGCAGTTCATTCATCCCCTCACTCCTCCTGAGCCTACCCTCTCCCAGGGAAGTGGCTTGGTTGTGACTGATCTAGCCACCAGGCCTTGTGTTGGCACATGGAATAGAAATGACAGAGTCAGCTGGGCGTGGTGGCGCAGGCCTGTAATCCCAGCACTAGGGAGGCTGAGGCAGGAGGATTGTTGTGAGTTCAAGACCAGCCTGAGCTACAAAGTGAGCTTAAGGCCAGCCTGAATTGCACAGTGAGACCCTGTCTCAAAAAGACAAAAAAAAAAAAAAAAAAAAAAAAAAAAGAAAAAAAGAAATGACAGAGTCTCTGCCTTCAAGGGACTGTGAGGTTGGGACATTTGCTCTTACAGAGGCTTGCACTGTGATATCAATTCCTCTCTCCTCCCCCATACTCATTAGGAAGATAATTCCCTAAGGATAAGAGTGATAAACAGACCAGGTGGAAGGAAGGATCTGGTAGGGTTGATGGAAGATATATATGCATGTGTGCACGGGTAGATACTTCTCCAGGGCCTGCAGTATGACCTCTGATTTTTTTCCCCAAATCCCTGAGCCAGGCCCCATTACTGAGAGATCAGAATTGCTCCATAAAAGCATTATGGCTCTAGA
This sequence comes from Ctenomys sociabilis, assembly GCA_004027165.1. Taxonomy (NCBI): domain Eukaryota; kingdom Metazoa; phylum Chordata; class Mammalia; order Rodentia; family Ctenomyidae; genus Ctenomys; species Ctenomys sociabilis. Next base: position 82,414 of record PVKA01003230.1, read on the forward strand.
GAAGGCAGATGAGCCAGGCTAAGGTGGGAGGTAAACAAGAAACAAATAAATCACCCAAATGCCAGAGCTCAGCCAGATTTGAACACAAGTGCACACTGAGGGCAGGACTGTGGGATTTTATGTCCATCCAAGTTCTCCAAATCAACCTGAAGGCAGAGGCCCTTGGGTCTGACCAGCTTTTGCTACTTATGTGGCAGTACGATCACAGAATAATCTCTTCTCTCCTTGGTACTTGAATTTCCCAAACATGAAAATGGGATGAATATTAATAAACTCTCAAGAATTTTATAACAGCTTTGAAGATAATGATGAAACTTGGCATAGTAGATCAGAGCAGCAAGTCAAGATCTGATTCCAATATTAGCTGTGTGACCTTGGACATAGAGTTGTTAATCACCTTGTGCTTCAATTATTCTAAAATGGAGAAAGTAACAGGCAGCTAAGAAAATTGCATTCATATTTGGGTCTGTTTGTTGGATTAATTTTGGACATAAGTTTAATTATGTGAGATCAGCTGATGACAAGAGGCACTAAATGAATGGAAACAAGGCTTACAAACTTAGGAGGTGAGAACTTTTAGGCCAGTTTGGGTTTAGACATTCACTAGATTGGACTATTTTTTAATCACTGAAAATAAGACTTTTTGCAATAAAAAGCCAAACCACCATATTAAAACTAGTTCCCAGAACAGTTCAAATTTTTTTTTTTTTTTTTTTGGTGGAACCTGGGATTGAACTCAGGCCCTTACGTTTGCCAGGGAAGCACTTATTCCACTGAGCCATCTCCCTGGCCCAGTTCAAATATTTTTAAACATGCTTTAAATTGATGTGTTTGTATGTGTGTGTGCAAACACGGGGGCCTTCACACAGAACTATATCCCTGGCCCATTCTTTTATGTATTGGAGAGTGACCCCAGGGCCTTTACAATATCTCAATATCTCTAACTCTCTTTTCCTCAGGGTGGGGTGGGCAGCAGGGTCGTGCTAAGTTGCCCAGGCAGAGCCCAAACTTTTCATCTTTCTGTGTCAGCTCCCAGACTGCTGGAATTACAGACGGGCAAGTGCTGCTAAATCCACCTTTTAACACCCTCAAATGTCACATTTCCTTTGGTAAATCCATTTAAAATGCTGTATTTCACTTTAGGACTTAATTCGTACATCTTATAGGGCCCTAAATTGACAGCTGAAATATGTTACTCTGAGCCCTAGTCCACCGCTGGCGACGCCTTTGACGCTGTCAATGACACAAGCAGTCTGCTGTGGCTTACGGGCCTTGGGTTCACCTACCCTAGTGGCCAACACCCTCCCTTTAACGTGTCTGAATGTCTTTTCATTACATTGCCATTCTCAGAGATGTGCTGGAGAGGAACCAGGGTACAGCCCAGTGGTAGGGTGCACACGAAGGCCTACGTTTGATCCCCTAGTGCTGAAAAAATTGTGAATAAAAGAGAGAAAGAAAAAGATATTCTGAGAATAAACGTTATGAATTAAACACCAATAAATTCTTCTTCACTCCTGTTGGAGTGCAGCAATTTATCATCTAACCCATAGTAGTCCACCAGTTGAATAAGGCTTAGTTTCTTATTCTCCTTAGAGACTGGCTACAGCTTTTTCACTTTTTTTTTTTTTTTTTTCATCAACAGCTGAAACTGTGACAGGTCATTCCTTGATCTATATATTTTCCATAGTTTTAGCCTCCGAAGGAGGTCTTCCTGCCCCTGCACCTGCTTCACATTTTGCTTTTTCTTCCTTTAATCCTTGTTTCAGATTCTCATGCACAACGTCACTTTGGAGAGCGCCGTGGAGCTCAGTACCAGGAGCCACATGTACTGATTTCTTGAGAGTGCTTTTCAAGCGTGTCTGCTCTTCAGATTCACTATCTATGTATTTAAAGCTGTCTTAAAATACCAAACAGTTCACTTCTGTTGAAGATGCTGGTTTCTCTGAAAAAGTCTGATTATTTTCTTCATTCTCTATTTTAAGAGGTTTTACTACACTGCAACAGGAAATATGAAAACATTGTTTTCCTTAATCTTTCTCTGAGTGTTGCACTCCTGGGCACTTTCCATGAGGTATGTGTATAGGGCAATGGTGGATTTGCACAGGCCTGGGGCGCGCTGGGGAATATCCCAGCCAGGTCTTTCTGTCTTGGAAATGAAATCTTAATTTACTTCCCACAGCCATCTTCAGGCCCAGAGAATGGCACCTTCCCTAGAAAGCTTAAATGCTGCATTGATATTTGTAAAACATAGCCCTAGCATATGAGGAGGTGGGGAGTACTGTATGAGTAATTATCACATCAATTATAAGCATACTTGAAATCTGTTGTGGTTCATCTCTGATTCCTGCAAGCGCTGTTTCCTCTTTCAGGAACATGTCTCTTGCCACCCCTTTGCCCAGTGAACCTCAGTTTGACTTGGGTTAATGCCTTCCCATCTCTCCCAGGCTTTCCTCAGCTTGGCTTCACGGTTCTATCTGAATCATATGAGGCTGCACTGTAGCTGCACTTTCTAACCTTGAGGCACTCATACACCTCCTTTTCAGTGTTTCCTACCACTTCTATTTACATTGGTCTTCAAATTGACCATGTAGAGAACAATGCTTTTGCATGACAGAAAATCTCAAGTAATAGCAGCACTAAAGCAGAAGTTTATTTTTCTCACACATAAAAATATGACAAGTTATACCAGACTGTCATTTTCAACTGGCCATTAATTTTGCTGCTCTCTCATGCTCATGGGCTTGTTGATCTTGTGGTCAAAAGTGGCTGCTCAAGCTCTAGCCATCAGGTCTACATTCTGACAGCATAAAAGACAAAGAGGAGAAGGATTTCTTCCTTCCTGCGTTTTGCTCCTACTCCTTCCTCTGATACCCTAATGTCTTAGCATCCACATGGCCATACGTAGCTGGAAGGGTTGCCTCCAAAAATGGAATCCTCTTTCTGTGCACCTGAAGCTGCACTAACCATGGATTTTATCCCAGTGGGAATAAAACAGGGTGCTGAATGAATACTGGAAAAAAGCAGCAATCTCTATTACATTAACTCATACAGACTCTTTTTCTGCCACTACCTTAAGCAGTATTATTCATGATACTTCTAGCTTCATAAGCTTATTAAAGATTTTCCTAAGTATTAAAATGAATACTTAGTCACCAAAGTGATCACATACGTGTAGATAAAGTATGGATGAAAGGATACTGATACTTGGGGATTCCTAATAGTCTGTGTCTTCAGTGTTTGTAACCTTATATGGATCACGTGCCTTAAATCCAGGTTGGCCTATGACAGCAGAAAAGTGCTGGGCCAGTTCCAGTCCTTAACCTTAAGGAGACCCAGCAGCTTCTTATTTAGTGATCTGGGAAATTGGCTGTTGAATGTCTTGTGCATATTTTAACCACCTATAGATCACCACTGTGTAAGGAAGCCTCAGCTGGCCCCATGAAGGGACCAGGTAAAGAGAACAGAAACCCCGAGCTGCCAGGGATCACCATGCCCATAGATACATGGTGACAACTGTGATATCCCTGCCGGCTCCTAGCTGTTCATGCCACCCAGCTCACACTGAATGGAAAAGAACAGAGATCTGTCGACCGAGACAAGCACACCCTGAAAAACTGTGAGCAAATACACAATGATTTCCTGCTAGGGCTGGGGATACAGTTCAGTGACATAAGCACCTGCCTGGCAAGCACAAGGTCTCAAGTTCCATCCTCTGTCTCACAAAGGAAAAAAGAAAAAAAAAGATTTTCCACCAAACTCCTAAATTTTGGGGTTGTTTATTATGTAGCAATAGATAACGAAGTCCACATTTATCTATGTAACACCTAAAATCATACTATGACCATTACTCTTTGAATATTCTGGGTTCAGTGAATGCTCCAGGAAGAGGCCCCCACTCTTTCTTTCACAGATCACACAGTACATGTGATACATAATTTCAGCTAATGTTTGAGGACTATGTGCCAACATGACCACAATAACCTTTCACATGGTCTGTTTTCCTTCTGTCCCTTTGTGCCTGAGGGCTGCAGGCGAAGATTTTCACAGTGCACATCACTTTGCCCACTGCAAAGCCCAAGGGGGTCTTCTTAGGTTCAAATGCACATCCAGACTTGGGTCACCCTTGTGCTGGCCTCCTCTGTAGGACATAGGACAGGGACCAGTCATCTGCTCCCTTGGGCAGAAGTCAGTGTTGCCTTTATTGTTATTTTTACTTTTTAATAGCTTTTCCTTTTCCTGTTCTTTTTTAAAAATTTATTTATTTGTATTTTAACTTGAAGAGTGAAAAATAGAAGCAAAAACAAAGAGAAAAAATGACATAAACATGGTAACATGCAATGATACATATGTTACAGATTTTAAAAACATGGATAGCTAATTATATATATATATATATATATATATATATGTATATATTTTTTTAAATAAAACAATTCAACACAGATCAGTAGTCCACAATAGAAGTGGGTTATCCACAGAAGTTGTTGACTTGAGCCATTCACTGCTCATTATATTAATATGACTTTACTTTATATGCCTCCATTTTTATACTTTTCTGCTGGATGGTTAAGACCAAGTTAAAGCAAGACCTATATAACAAAAACTGTAACTTTTGTATCAGATAAGATCAGTCAGGTACTCTCAGGTTTATCTTGTAACCCTGTGCCACACTTTGTAGATCCCTTGTCAGTGTCAGCCTTGTGGATGAGTCACGGCCATTGCTTGACCAATTTGCTCTCTGTGGAAGCCTGGGAGAATTGTTTTCTCTCATGTGACTCTCCTTAGGCACACTATACATCACCTCTGTGGCCCCATAATTTCCTTGATAAGAAAATTTGGGGCACTACTGAGTTACATGGTGTTACATTACAAATTCTCCTATGTCCTGAGTCTTCACTGACCTTGAAAGGCTAGGGCTGACCTTGCAGCCTTTCTTTTTCTCCAATGTTTGATGTGCAAATTTAGGTGGTTAACCCTCTGGAGGAGAAGTTTATTATTACCCTGCAACATATGCAGTTCAGTTTACCCACACTATTAGTCTAAATATGAGACATCATAGGCATAACAGTGTTGCCTTTAGCAGAGTAGGACTGCTCAGGTACAGAATTGAAGTCTCACTGGTCAGGTGCAGGACCAGTTCTGGATTAAAAGCTGTCACATCCATGGCAGCCAAGACATTGAACCCACCCAGGTACAGGCATCACCATGCTCAGGAAGCCAAAGGTATAATTTCCAGTCAACTATTTATAGTTCTTTGCTGTTGTTATTAAAAAATGGCAACTTAAATTTTTTTTTAGAAAAGTTATAGATTTATAAAAGGGGGTGCTATGGTTTGTGTCTAGTGTCCCCCCGAAACCTCTTGCAATCATGGGGCTTCTGGAGTGTGTGACTGATTATTGTGGGTGTGGGTGCTTCACCTGGCCTGGGGCAGGTAATCTGCACTACAGTGTGAGGAGGGGAGACAGGCTAGCTAGCTGCCTGAGGTGCTGCTTCTCCCGTTGCTCTTGCTCTTTGACACCGCCATGAACAGCTTCTCTCTGCCATGTGTCTCTTTGCCTTGTCTGGAGTCAGCTGAGTGTGGACTGAAACCTCCTGTAACTGTGAGCTAAATAAACCTTCCTTCCCTAATTTTGAGTGTCGTGTATTTGTCCCAGCAATGAGAGAAGAGTAACTGAGACAGGGGTTAGACAGTGCAACGAGGTCCTATGTATCCCACCATCAGCGTGCTCTATCATTAGCACCTTACCTAAGCGTGGTACATTTGTTCCAGTTAATGACCAGATGTTGATATATTATCATTAGCTAAAGTCCATAGTGTATTTAGACTTCCCCATTTTCATGTGCTGTACATTTTCTGTCTTAGGAGCTCATTAAATGTACCAGAGCACATTTTTTTTTTTTTTTTTGTCTTTTTTGAGACAGGGTCTCACTATGCAGTTCAGGCTGGCCTTGAGCTCACTTTGTAGCTCAGGCTGGTCTCGAACTCACAACAATCCTCCTGCCTCAGCTTCCCGAGTGCTGGGATTACAGGCATGCGCCACCACGCCCGGCTCTCCAGAGCACATTTTACTGTGATGTTTCCTTAGGATCCTCTTGCTTGTGAGAGTTTCTCAGACTTTCCTTCCTTTTAATGACCTAGATACTTTTTGAGAAAAATTAGTAAGAAATCATATAGAATGCCTTTCATTGGCTTTAGTCTGATGTTTATATCATGGTTAGACTGGAGTCCTGTGTCGGAGGCTGAAGGCCACAGAAAGAAAGCACCAATTGCACCATGTCACGTCCAGTGTGGACACCACAGTTCGATGTTGACCACAGCCACTTGGCTGAGGCAACCAGGTACGTGAGGGGAACCTCCACTGTAAACTCAATTTCTCTCTCTTTCCATCTTGTACACTTGGAAAGGAGCTATGCAAGATACACTTAAGGATGCAGGGGTTATGGCCCATTCCTTGGGAACCAAATAGGTGCCCTTTTGGAATTCTGCATGGGAAATTTCTTCTTTTCTTTTGCTCATTTATTTGTTTGGTTATTTATATCAGTGTAAACCCATGTACACTTATTTCATATTATTTTACAAGCCAATATACTTTATTTTGTTGCTCAAATTTTTTGTTATGGTCATTGAAATTCTTTAAGTTCCCCTATGTGCTTTGACGTCCTTCCATCAGTGTGCGTGCATGTGTATGTGTGTGTTGAACCTTTTAAAATTTTCTGAGGCTGTAAGACGCTCCAGGCTCACCTTGTATGTTTCCTGATATTGATAAATAACCAAAGGTCAAATTCACTTGGGAAAGGGCAAAGGTAGGGGCAGCCCAAGCTTGTATGTCTCCCAGAGTTCTGTGCTCTGGGACCCTCATTTAACACACCTTTGTCTTTTGAGGAAAGAAGCAGAGAGAGCCGCTCTACTCACTACCTGTTCACCGTACCTCCATGCTAGGCTCTGTGGGAATAATAGGCTTGGGCCCTGTTCCTCAGCAGCTGCCAGACTGATGGAGAAGGCTCTTTCAAGAGAAAATAACAATAGAGACAAAGGCACTAAAGCAGGGGACAGGTACACACAGAAGATAGGCCCGTGGGCTGAGGGGTGGTGGGCTTTCCAGCAGAGGAGGCACTGCAGCTGGGCCTCGGAGGGTGGTGTGCCCGGCCACCAGAACAAGCCCCTTCCACAGGCCAGGGGCAGCTACTCCCCAGATACTTCCTTTAATCTTCAGGTGTCGCCACTGAGATAGGGAGGCTGATGCACCAGAGATTTTGGACTTGGGTATCTCAGAGGGGACCCTAGATTCTACTTGGGATTGTGCGTGCGCGTGCCTTTCTGGAGAAAGATGTGTTGGAAGGGCAGGCACCTGGGCTCGGAGCAACAAGGACTCCCTAGGGCGGAGGAGGGGTCTTCACCGGCCCCTCCCCCGCCCCGCCCCGCCCCCTAGCCCAAGGCTGAGAGTTCGGGGCCCGGGTACCCACAGCCGGCTCGGCCGAGACAGATGCCCCCCGGGGAGGGGAAGGCGGAGGGACGCGCATCCCAGCCGGTGCCGGCCCGGCCCTCCCCGCGCTAACTCCCCGCGCCTCTTCGGCCGCGGACGGAGCTCGATTCCAGGCGCGGGAGGATTCCGGCTCCCGCCCCTTCCCGGTCGGGCCCACCCTCGCTTCCTCCCTCCGCGGAGCCCCCAGCGGCAGCCGCCGCCGCTGTGCGGCCCGTGCGGCGCGAGCAGGTACGTGCGCCCCGGCGGCCGAGCAGGGGCGGAGCGGGCGAGCGCCGAGCCGGCCGAGGCTGGGCGGCGGGCGGGCTGCAGGGGGCGGACGCCCGGAAGGACGCGCCCTCGCAGCGGCCGCGGGCCCCTCGTGCGTGGGAAGGCAGCAGGCCCGCGCAGGTACGAGCCGAGAGGAGCTGCGCGCGGAGGGCCGAGGCGGGGCGGAGGGGAAGGACGAAGTCCTGACCTCGCGGCTGCCGAAGGACACGCGGCCAGGGGCCCCGGCGCACGCCAGCCGCGCGAGCCCGGCCTTCCCCGACCGTGCTGGGCGCTGCGGGCCGAGCCGGCCTGGCCTGGGCTGTGGCGCTTGTGGCCAGGGCAGGCGCAGGGGTGTGAGCTGCGGGCGAGCGGGCGCAGGTGCGGTGGGCGTCCCGGGGGCCAAGGTTCCGCGTGGAACTTTGGGTACAATGTCGTGAACCTGTCGGTGCTTATCAGCGTGCCCTGGGGCTTTGTGTACAACTCGTGCGTGCCTCTGCCTACTGACTGGGTTTTGTGAGGTTTCATCCATCCTCGGTGCAGGTCTGTAATCTCCCCAGCTGTTCGTGTGCGCCGTGGGTGGGGTGTTGGGTCTCTGCGGCTTGGTAGATCTGGGTTGGATCTTAGTAGTTCTGAGTGTAATTTATCCTCCCCCTACCCCATCCCAGTGTAACCAGTTCTACGCTAGCTGTACTTCCCAGGTCTATAGATAGTGCTGTGCGGATGAGAGTAGAACTGGAGTACTGGCGTGCGTCTTTCGGGACTTGGCTCCTGCAGATTGAATTGGAGAACCATACAGTTGTGGACTGAGAATAGTGTGTCACATTGTCTTTGTGTGCGTTCTTGGATAATTAATGGGCATGTCCTTGTGGGACTGGTGGGCATAGGAATCCTTGGCAGGGAAACATTCTAGTGCTGGGGTGGGAGAGCCTCATTTTCTCTGTCTCCTCATGCAGGCATCCTAAGGAAATAGGATACCTCTGCAGGACGAAAGACAGGTCCCCATGTGGAGGCCACAGTGTGTCAATCTGGGAAAGAAGTCTACACTGGTAGCTGTGTTCTGTGGAAGGTTCTGAGGGCGGGAGTCACACATCTGGGTGTCCTGATAGGACCCAGTTCTGGGCCCTGTTTTTGAATTGAGGTGCTGAGCATCAGAGGTAACCAGGACTCCCTTACCTTCTTGTCTGGTCACTGAGAAGTCCAAGTCTGGGCAGGGACCAGAGTACTTTGGGGCCACTCCCAGCCCCCAGGATTGGAGGAGACAGGAGAGGGTGTAGATTTGTAGGCGCTAATAATTCTTACAGAATTCCTGGCCCCCACATCCAGGCCACGGAACTTGGCTTTGTTTTGTAAAACAGATTATGGTCCCTTACATCATGGGGCTGGTGAGGGTTACATAGGATACTCTTGGCTGAGGTGCCCTATACAGCATGTAGTATGTTAGGTCATCAAGAAATATTTATTATGTGGGATCTCTGGAAAGAGGAATGTAGTGACAGAAAGAGTTGTCAGTAGAAAGATGCCTTATGCTGAGGTGAAAGGCTCTCTGTGTGCTAAGAGATGTCTACTGCAAGTTCATATTGGAAGGAAATTCAGAAAGATTAGAAAATATGCTTTTATGTTCTGACCTTTTTCAGTTTCATTCATTTATTCATCTCATTCTTCTTCTTTTTTTTTTTTTTTGTCTTTTTGAGACAGGGTCTCACTATGCAGTTCAGGCTGGCCTTAAGCTCACTTTGTAGCTCAAGCTGGTCTCAAACTCACAACAATCCTCCTGCCTCAGCCTCCTGAGTACTGGGATTACAGGCACACACCACCACGCCCAGCCATCTCATTCATTTTTGCTTCATTCATTTGCTCATACATACACACACACACACACACATACACACACACAGTGTCATAGAACTCTAGAGAATGCACAGAATCTGCTTGTGATTTTAGACACCAGATCACCAGAATCTGGAGGCCAGAAAGGTGTGTGCTTTCAGGACATCAGAGTGCTTATGGTTCTGGTGTCAGTTTAGGAATGACATGTGTCAGATGGAGAGGGTAGCTGAAGGTGATAGGGAAGAGTCTATTGCTGCCTAAGGAGGGTGAGAGGGCCAAGCCTTGCTGAGAGTTGGGAGGGGAGGAGAGCACAGCATTCACACATTCTTACGTTTTGCAAGAGAAGCCAAAGATTAAAAGTTTAAAATATAAATTTTTAGCTTTTTATATATTGGCAATGAATTCACCAAAAACAAATAGGCCAGGGCTGGGGAGATAGCTCTGTGGAATAAGCGCTTGCCTGGCAAGTGCAAGGGCCTGAGTTCAATCCCCTGTTCTGCCAAAAGAAGAAAGAAACAAACAAAAAGGCCAGAAGCAAAACAAAGCTCATGGGTGAGGGGCGTCTGGCCCAAGGGCTGAGTTGGTACCCTCTGATGGCAAACCACACGTATTGTGTGTCTGGTGGTGTGGTGTGGATGCAGGTCCTGGGGGGAGGAGACTTTGCAGAGGAGGGAGTACCCCTCCTCCCTCCCCTCCCAGCTCTCCTGGGCCAAGCCTTCAGCCCCACTGTTTACATAAAGCCACCTTCCACGTGGCTGAAGACCTTAGTCTGCACCTGTCTTGTACCCTGATCTGCCACATTATCTTGCACCTGTTGGGTTCTTTCTGGACCCTGTCCCTTCTAAACCATCCGTCCCACTTTCTGCCTCAGGCAGATCTCAGTGCTCCTTGCTCCAGTACCTGGCTTTCCAAGTCTTCTGTGAGTTGGCTCCAGCCAGCGTCAGGTTCACTCTTGACCCTTCCCAAATATCTTCATCTATGTACTTCATTGCTGGGGAGTTTCATACTCTTCTGAGGTCTGGCTCAAGTGATGTCAACTCCCAGAAGTTCCCCTGCTTTCTTCTCTGTGTTCCAGTGACACCTCAGTCATCTCCAGACCACCCTCTCTCCCTGCCATCGTCCTGTCCTCGTATAGTAATGTCCTGTAATGTAACTAGTCAGGGCTTTGTGTACATTCATTTATGGAATTCTTACAACCACATGAGGAAGGAGTTTTGTTTATTTCTTGTTTTACAGATGAGAATATTGAGTGTGGCAAGAAGCTCCCATCACTTGCCTAAGATCGAGTGGGGAAACTAGGACTTGAACCCAACAGCCACTCTGTCCAAGTTTCTGCATCGTAATAGCTCATCACTGACACTTACTGGACACTTATTCTGCTGCTGCTCTGTACAGGTCATCACAATCCCTACTTCAGCCTTGTGAAATAGGAAGGAGTAATATGACTGTAATTTTATACATGGGGAAGCTGAGGCTCAGAGACTATAAATGGATTGCCTAAAACCATATGCTAATCAGTAGGGGGCTACAACCTAGTATGCATCACAGTCCAGGTGTGGGTGTGCTCTGGACAAGTGCAATGTCTAGAGCCAACAGTCCTTGGTAGACATTTGTTTAATTCACCTGGCTTTTTGAATTTTCTCTTCTAGCTGCCAATGGGCCAGGGATGAGCTGCTGTCCTGCTTCTCAATGGCATCTCCACCTGGTCTGGAACTGAAGACACTGAGCAACGGCCCTCAGGTCCCCAGGAAACCACCTCCTCTGGGCCTGGCAGCCCCATCCAGGGCTGGTGTTGAGAATGCCTGTTTTTCCTCAGAGGAACATGAGACTTGTTTCCAGAACCCCGGAGAAGCCAGACTGGGTAGCTCTCCTAGTCCCCTAGGGGGTGTCCCCTCACTGCCTTGGTCTCAGCGGGATGATCTGTCCCTGTGTTCAGAGGAAGGGCCAGGTCTGGAGCCTGTGAGTCGCCCTGTGGATTATGGCTTCATTTCTGCTCTGGTTTTTCTGGTGAGTGGGATTCTCCTGGTGGTGACAGCATACGCCATCCCCCGTGAGGCCCGTGTCAACCCAGATACCGTGACTGCAAGGGAGATGGAGCGACTAGAGATGCACTACGCTCGCCTGGGCGCCTACCTGGACAAGTGCATCATCGCGGGCCTGGGGCTGCTCACAGTGGGGGGCGTGCTCTTGTCAGTGCTGCTCACGGTCTCCCTGTGCAAAGGGGAGCTGGACCGCAGGCAGACCTTCGTCCCTGGCAGAGGCCCCAGGAAGACCTACGGCTCCATTAATCTGCGCATGAGACAGCTGACTGGGGATAGAGGCCAAACACCAGTGGAGAACGAAGTTGTCCAGGTCTCAGAGGCCAGCCATAGCCTCCAGGGGTCTTAAGTAGAAGTTCACTCCATCTGGAGCACTAGCTCAAGGGTCCTGAGGGCCCCAGAGGCCTGGGGTTTCAAATAGTTCCACACAGGGCCCAATGGAAGGAGTCTAGAGTGCTGGGAGTGGGGGCACTCAGGCAAGAACCTGCTGATCTGTTTTATAGCTTGAGGTTTTGCATAAGGTTTTGCTTGGAAGATGGCTTTTGCTGCTAAAAATACCAAGTTTGGAAACCACTACTCTTAGAAGATGAGGTTTCTCAGCAGTTTTGAGGGTTGAGAGCTATTTGAAAGACTGCCTGTCATGTGCCTCCTCCTGCGGGGAACTCCAGGCCTCTGCATCCTCATTGGCCAGGCAGGGTTGTAAGGTGGCTCTGGGGACCACCTTTGTCATGACAGTCTGTTGGGAAGTAGCTTCCTGGGAAGGGAGAGGCCAGCACTGGGGCGACCTGTTGTATCATTCCACTGATTGAGCCACAGCACTCCCCCTTCAGGCCTTAGCTGCTCTTCTCTGTCCAGCAAGAGGGTTGGACTGATGACCTCTCAGGCTGGTTCTGCCCTGGAAGTGGGACCCCAGTCTCCATCTGTGGTCATCCCTTCAAAAGAAGAGGTATTATCTGGGCACTAATTATCCTTTAAACCGTTTCCTGGCCCCACTTTGAGGAAAATGGCTGGTCCCACTACCCCACTGAAGAGCCTCTTGGCTGGATGGGTTATATTTAGTGTGCCATCACTTGGTTTTGGTTGAGGGGTCTAATTCCTGGTAGTGACTAATTTTCTGCAGTGGCATACTTTAAGGAGTTAGGTACATGGTTCTGACCCATCCTCTGGGCCAAAAAGATTTTTTTATACAAGAAAGTATGAGGGCTTTATTGTATTTGAGGACTTTGCTATATTTTTATGGGTGTGACAAGGGCCTTGTCATCTTCCCTCCTCAATAGTATATCTCCTGGGCCTGATCTCATTCTGTTAGCAGAAAAAACAAAACAAAAACCTTTTTTTAAAAAACACTGAATTTGTAGCCTCCTGCTTCCCTTCTTAGTAGTAAAGTGGGGTCACAATTTATTTGGGGAGAAATCAGGCTTGCTGAGGTAGACTGGACACCCTCTCCTGATGGATTACCATTTGTTGTCTTTCTCTTGTGGAATGTTTCTAGGCTCCTTCAAAACTCTCAGCTTCTAACGAAGAAGGGAAGCAGGTCTGGGTGGCAAGGAGGTGCAGACATTTGGGAACCAGAGGGAGGCCTTGTCCAGTCCAGATGGCCCAAAAACACCTCTTGAGTGCATGCCATCCATGCCACTAGCATGAAGGCCCTGGAGGGCCAATTCCAGTGAGACGTTGCTTCCACGTAGGGCCTGCATGCCTTCTTGAGGTTTATCCACATGGGCATGGATCCTAAGTGTCTCCAGGATGGGAGGCTCAGTTGGACATCAGGTCTGTAGGTGCTGATTACCAGTAACATGAGCTTTTGATTCACTGAGTTGAACATCTGGGCTCACAGCTCCTGAGACAGGAGACAGATCAAATATCTGCTCCTGCTGGCAGTTTTTGTTGGGAGCAGAGCTGGGGGAGGGCTGAAAGGATTGTTTAGCTTAGCTGCCTGGGCTCTGTTCTGGTGTGACAAGGTTGTGGTCAGAAAAGGACAAAGCCCATGATGGCGAATGATGCGCAGGTCCTGGAGTTCCAGATGGGAAGATGCATGCACTCCTTGCAGGCTCCAAGCAAGCACAGCAGCAGAGGTGACTTCAGCTCTGCTAGGTGAACTCCAGAGCAACCGGGCAGCCCAAATGATGGGCTGATGCTTTCCAAAGCTATGGAATGACAATAATAAAGATAACAATTTGAGTCACTTGGATTGCAGTGACAGTGGGAGACTTACTTGGATACTAAACATGTTAAGAGAGTATATCTGGGACCATCAATTCCTGTCTGTTTAAATGTGATGAATTGTTTTTAGCGGATAAGTTTGTTAGGAGATAAATCCCTGGAATCTCAGGTTTTCTTCAAGGCAGAGGGGCCTGCTTTGCATTCTAAGGCAGAAACTTCTTTAGAGAATGTGTGTAATATATTGAGGCAGTCATTACCTTGTCAGTGAATTAATAAAACTTGAGAGATGCCAAAAACATTTCCCCAAGAGTGCAGCTGAGATATCCTGGCTAGAGGATCAGAAACAGAGTCTAGGAAAAGCAAGGAGCACTGAGAGCTTGCTTTGTATGTACAATTCTTTGGGGTTAGGTGTAGAGCTGTCCTGAGGGATCCTCTGGTTACCAAATATGCCTCACACCCAGAAGCTTTGACCTGGGCCCCAAACTCAAGTTTTTCTTGGTGTATTTGAATAGATAGGCTCTGCAACTTACTGGCTCTGTGACTGTGGCATTTGGGTTTCTTTGTAGATTTATGAACACTGACTCAGGAAGGTGGCCTTCTCACCTCTGTGGGCTCACTCCATGAGTCCTGTATCTCAGAGCAACTGTTCCACCTCACATCTGCTCCACCTGCAGATCTTGTTAGCTGTGTTTTCAGAATCTGCTCATTGTTTACCCCTTACTTGCCACTGCTTGGTCAGGTCTCTCACTGGTGTCCTGACGTTCCTGTCCAGACCCTGGCCCCATTCTATCCTCTGCTCTCCAAGCCTATTGAGATGGCAGGTCTTGTCACTCATCTGCTCAAAACTCCTTTGAGCCCTGCTCCTGGGGCACACTGAGCTGAGATGGCGAATGAGACTGGGTGTGGTGGTGAGCACCTGTAATCGCAATACTTGGGAGGCTGAAAAACAGGAAGGAGCACTATGAGTCCGATCTGCGTTGTAAGACTCTATAGAACGTGTACTAAATACCTGAAAAACAAAACACTCCTTTGAGTGTTCTTATTCCAAGGAAAAGTTACATTCACTGCAAACAGAGGCACACATGTGTCTGGACTCCTCAGGTTCTTTCTGAGGCACTGAATGCTATCTGTAATACTTATTTTTAAGGATTTCCCCCAAATTTAAGCTCTAGGTTTTCCGCAGATTTGGGTCCACCTCTCACAGTGCTATACAGCGCCTTGTACTGTCTGACCCGAGCCTTTCTTGCGTTCCTTTTCCACCACTGGCCCCCTCCCTCTGCCCCAGCCACCCTGACTCATCTCTGCCACTTGCGCGCCTTGCTAGGCACACGCTAACCCCAGGGCCTTGGTGCAAACGGCTTCTTTCACCTGGAAGGCTCCCCCTCGCTCTCTGCGAGGCCACTCCTGCTTCCTTGGGCCTTCCCCAAACATCATCTCGGAAGCTTTGCTGATCAGTATTTACACCACACCACCCACGTCACTCTCTTCCTTGCTAACCTCCAGCGGGCTGTGCTCTGTACTTACGTCACTCTCTTCCTTGCTAACCTCCAGCGGGCTGTGCTCTGTACTTACGTCACTCTCTCTTCCTTGCTAACCTCCAGCGGGCTGTGCTCTGTACTTACGTCACTCTCTCTTCCTTGCTAACCTCCAGCGGGCTGTGCTCTGTACTCACCAAAGCCTCCCTCACAGTTTGGGTTCGTTGGTTCAGGCTGTTCTCCTAGGTTAGGAAACAGTGATTGACACACACAGTAGGTGTTCTTTGGTGGATGAATGAATAAAACAAGTCTCTTATGGCTGCTAGAATAACTAGGCCTTGTTCAGGGCTCTGGAGCCCCATAGTCCCTGCTTGGAGACCAGGTTGTTTAACTAGAAGCCTGTCTTGGGGTAGGAATCAGTGACCAAGATGATCATATGCAAAATAAGCCCCTTATTTTGCTATTTTGCAACTGGGCCCCGCTGCTGCATTTGCCATTTGCCTCCTTCTCCCTGGGCCTTGGTACAGCTTCATGTGGAGGGGTCACAGGTGTCTTCCTGATGAGGGAAGGATCCTCTTCCCATCTTGTCAGGAGTAGTCAGGTGCCAGCTTGGCCTGGTAGACGGTTGCTGGGTGCTCAGGAGCCTGGGAGGTATGTAAGCCTGATTCTCCTCTGAGGGCCTGAAGCATACAGGCCTGTACCTTTGGAACTCCAGTGCCTATGGTCACCTCTGCTTGATTCCTGCAGGTATCCTGTGAGTCTCCCTGCAGAGTTACTGCTGATTAAGACCCAATATTGGGCCAGGGATATGGCTCGGTGGCAAGCGCAAGGGCCTGAGCTCAATCTTCAGTTCCACAACAATAACAACAAAAAAGACTCAATATTGCTGGTTCTTGAGAATAAGCACCACCTTTCCTGGGACTTTGCTTAGCATGTCCTCCTCTGTTCATACATACATGCCTGCCCATGCCTGCACACATGCATAAGGACGGACTGTGATGCATTTCCTCATGGGCATACACCTTGTCCGCACACACATAGCTGTCTCCTGCCTCACTTTGCTCAGAAGCCAAGGACACATACCTTGGGGAAGTGGCTTCAGGCTGGGGAATCCTCTGCATGAGTGATATTTTCTTTTTCTCCTCAGCCCTGTGTAGAGTTCCCAGCATGCTGACCTCATAGCAGCAGCCTTCTGCTCCCTCCCCAGGCCAGGCAATTGTCTTTGTATCTTTCCCACTGGCTCCTTTTGGGGCAAAAGGAGGGTGTCCTGGAGAATTTCCACTCTTGTCTAGCATTCCAGGAAGGTACTGTAGTCCTGCAGTGGGAACCAGGCAGATGAGGTCTGGTGGTCACTTATTTCCTATGGGTCTTTGGCTAAACAGATCTACAGCTCTGGTTTTCCAGAGGAAAACTGGAAACCTTCCTACTTCCAGAGGGCTTGCTAAACTTGAGTCTTGTGCCTCAAGTTAGGGGATGGAAGGAGGAAGAAGGGGTCATTTGGAAGAATCCATAGGAGGTGGGGTTCTGTATGGAGGAAAGTAGTGTGTCAGGGGCACTGCAGAGGCAGGGAGAGACCCTCTTGCTGGCCCTGTTAGCTTCTCTTGGAGAACAGATCCCCCAGTACCTCCCGAAGTAGACTCAGCAAGAGGAAGGACAAAATGCTGAGATCTCGCCTGTTCAGAGCGGTGGAGAGCTTGTCAGTGGAAGCGTGCTAGCACTGCTTGGTCCAGTGTCGGGTGTCTTTAGGGATGGAGCAGAGTGAAGTCAGGTTACATTTGGATGTACCTAAGATGATGGTGACAGCTGTGGCTGCGTTGTATCTTCTTGTCTTTGTCCCTAATATCGTCTTGGCCAGATCTTTCCTCTACCTGAGTTGTGTTGCCCACAAACAGGTGGGCAGCGCCAGGACATCTCATGTACAAGGGGTGCCAGGGTTGCCCTCCCCTTCCACCTAGGGGGCCAAGGGCTTCTCTGTTTTCCCCAAACTTGAGGCTGGGATGGGAGGCAGAGCCTCATGGGGGTGTCCACTGGGACTCTTCAGTGGACAAATGTGAGCCACTGCCTCCCAGGATGCACTGCGTGGGTGCCTGATGGCGCTCCATGCCGCTTAGACATTTCCTCTCCTGTACATGGCGCTGCTACTAACAGCAGCTTCCTTGTAAGGCTGCCATAGCAGCAAGTGAGATGAGGCCTGCAGTGCACTGAGCACAGAACCTCACTTGCTACATGCTTCATAAATGTGCACTCGCCCATACCTCGTCTGCATTTTCTAGCCCAGGCAGTGTGGGCACACAGCTCCTGCCCTTGGAGTGTCCAGGTTGTCTGGGAAAACAGGATGGTAAGACTGATGCTGAGAGAGATGATTCCTAGGGTCTGTGTGTCTGCAGTTGTGGGGTTGCGGAGAGGAGCCACCTACCAGTAGACACATGTCTAGTAGGAATTGAAAACACTGAGGCAGAACTGGGGTAGGGTGAGAGCACGGACAAGGAACAGAAGTTGGGAAGAGAAGAACAGTGTGCGCAGAGTTCAGAGGACTCAGCAGCCAGGTGTGTTCTATATTGGGGCAGGTGAAAGGGGGGCTGCAGGAGTATGAGGGGCATGCAGCAGACAGAGGCCACAGTGGGCACTTGTGTTTCCTCATCTGCAGAAGGGGGTGAGCCACAGTAAGTCAGAGGGTAACTGTGAAGACAGATCCTGTGAATGGCACATGGAAGGAGCTTTCTCTCCACTCTGTGACAGCTTGCACCTGTGTGTGGCAGGAAGTCTCTTTGGAGGTCTAAGGCATTGTAGAGGAAACACTGTGGGCTCCAGCATTCCCTGACCTCTTCTCAGGGCTGCTGATGCAGGCAAAAGACATGAACTTGAGCTCCAGGCCTCAACTTCTGTGTCCCATCCTCTGTTGGCCTGTAAGCCACCAAGGTCAGGGTGGCAACTGCTGATCTCTCATGCCTAGGAGATGGTTGAGTGAAAGGAAATTCACTAACCAGCTTTCCTTCAGGAAAAGGAAGCCAGGGAAGAAGGTGGCTGTGAGGCCAGCCTCCTCCTGGGTAGCATGGTGTCTGATCCAGACTTGGGCTAATGACATTCAGCAAAAACCATCTCTCCCTATCTTTCTTCTTCTAATCTCTTTCTTTCTTTTTGATTCCAGTGTCTGTATCTCCTTTCCTTGAAGCTACTAGTGGGGCTGGGTATCTGAAGGAAAGCAGTCACCATTGTGACTCTCTTGCGAATCTCAGGGTCCTCCACCAGAGATGAAAGCTGAGACCCAAGGGCAAATGCCTGCAGGGCACAGTAGGTGACATCACTGAACACAGCAGGTGGCTGTGGCAGGCATAGGAGGATAAAAGGTGGTCCCCGCTCCAGCTTTGGCTGGCTGTTCTGGGCTTGTAGGCTCTAGCTTTTCAAGAGCAGCTGAACAGCTGGACTTGGTGTGGGTACAGAGATCCTGCCAGGAATTATCCTTTGAGGACTGACGGAAGCCAAAGCTGAGGTCAGAGCAAGTCCCTGAGATACCACCTGCTGGGCCAGACACTACATCCCTCCCTGCCCCCAGTGGTTTCTCAGTCACAAACATGGGGACACCCCCAGAAGGACCCTGACCTCTTGCCTCCTGGCTGGAAAATTGCTGAGCTGTGAGACTGCTTGAAAGTTGCACATCCAGGTAGCCTTCGTTTGTTCCTTCATCAAAGATTCAAACAGCGACTCTGTCAGGGTTCAGATATTCAGTCCCGAACAGATAAAAATGCAAGAATATTCCAGAGAGGCCTGACTACTGAAGCTCTTTGTGAGCAGGCAGTTAAGGTCCCTTTCTGACTTGGAGAATTCCCGGGGTGAGAGGCCCATGGGGACCACCGATGCTACCTTGAAAGGATTGTGGTGTTGAAAGTGGAAGGAGGAAGTCCTGTGCTCCCTTTCAGAGTCTGAGGCCTGAGAAGGCAGGTGAAGAACCTGATGTTTTAGGGGCTCCAACTGTTAATGAAGAAGCAAGGAGGCTGTAGGGCAGCACAGGTGACTTAAGTGTCCCAGCAGGCTCTGAGCCTCTAGTGGATTGGACAGTGGACCTAGTATGAATGAGAGTAAACCCACCTGTCCTCACCCCGTCATCATGAGAGGCCACCAAAGACACCTGGCTTTTTCCCTCTCTTCCCATCCACACCCTGGGGAGTAAAGGCTCAGAAGAGGCCAGGGTAGACACCTTGGTACCAGGTGTGAGTTGGAAAGTTTCAAGTTATTGAAATTGAGTTTGATTTTTTTTTCTTTTTTTGTGGTATGGGGGATCAAACTCAGGACCTTACACTTGCCAGGCAGGTGCTTGTGCCTCTAAACTATCTCCCCAGCCCTAAAATCAAATTTGAAATCAAAATGACCAATCTGTTACTGGCTGGGCCCTAGATTTTGAGATGAGAAAGGAGGACTTGACAAATGGCATTTTTGCCCTAGATGTTGAGATGAGAAAGGAGGACTTGACAGATGACATTTTTGTATGGGCAGGTTAAGTGACTTGTCAAAGGTCACACAGCTAGTGAACAGCAGTCAAGACTCAAATTCAACATGTAGGCTCATTGGAGCCTAACTGTGGCAGGTCTGAATTGTGGGCTGCCACTTTTAAGGCCTATGGCTTGCCCATAGCTTGGGAACTCTGGAGAACTGAACAATCAGGTCCACAGTCTGCTTATTTATGGAACCTCTAAGGTGGGCTTGATGTCACAGTCAGGTTACCCCACTCCACCTTACAGAAGGGAAGAAAGTGAGACTTGCTATGGCTCTAATGTGGCTCAGGTTTTCTGCCCATTGCTCTCAATGGCTTCTCACTTGAATTTACATTCTGGGAACCAAGCTGCTTCAAAGGGTAAAACTGCTGCTATGAATATGAAGGGAATGGAGAAAGCAGAACTTTGTATTGGAGGCAGGACATCTATGTCCTCCCTACTCTGGGATTCTTCTTAAGGAGTTGGCTATCCTGGATGAAGAAGCAGGAGTCTGGCCTAACTTGGCCCAAAGAACTCCTGAGATGTCATGGGGGTGCTGACCAGGGTGCTGACCAGGTATGCTGCTCTCCTAATAGCAGCTGAAGGAACAGGGAGGGAAGAGGACCCTCACATTTTTGTCACTCAGAGCCTCCATAACCATTTTTGCCATTGTTCAATGAGACTTAAAGCAAGGATTTGTCATATGTGTTTCCCTGGGAAAGTCACTCTCATCGGCTTGGCTTGCTTTTTCACCTCTTCTATGGGAGAGTATCTTCCATCTTTCTTACTCAGAATGTCAAGGTGAGCAATACTTGGGTCCAGGTAACAAGACCCTGGGGTCGGGGAGATGGCTTAGTGGAATAAGCATTTCCCTGGCAAGCACAAGGGCCTGAGTTCAATCCCAGTTCTGAAAAAAAAACCAACAAATTTTAGATGCTCCTTACCTGGGGGCTTCAGTTGCAGGGATGTAGACAGAAGTGCTCCAGAATGTGAGGCACACTGTGTCAATAGGACCAATTAGGATTACTTGGCACTTTCCTTTCTCACACAAGTCCTGACTCATTTTCTAGCTTCTGGCAGGGATTTTTCAGAGGGACCCATGATCCTCATTTGACAAGGGTTTGAGACCTGAACACAGCAGCTGTACTGAGGACACTGGTTCCAGAATGAAGAAGCGGACCCAGTTCTTGCATCCTTCAGAGATATGTCGAGCATCTCAAGTAGGGTGGCCAGCTGCTCATCTTGAGTTTGTGAGGACCATGTGAGATAAGAGACCAGCACACTGTGGGCACTAGGTAAATGCTTATTTCCTGCACTGGGGATTGCCTAAGTCTCCTCTCCTGTCCTTAAGCCTCAGTAGTAGTAGCAGCTGGCACCCACTAAGCCCTCCACTACCTGCTAGTAAGCCATGCCATTTGGTGGGACCGTCTCCAATCCTGTGGACAGAAGCGATGGTCATTTTGAGGGTGAAGGCCACACACTGACAACAGAGTGCTTACGGTCACAGCCCTGCATGCCTGGCCTTGAGCAAATATCCAACCTTTCTAAACTATTTCTGGTCTAGAAAATGGAGGTAACATCTCATTATTGTTATGATTTGAAAATAACAACCACACACAAGACACATGTGAGTGATCCCCAGGGGGAAGGGAATGAAACGGGATGTTGGGAGTTCAATCAGGGAAATCTTAAGAGGGTTCTTGCACGCACTAATCGCATGTCATCAGCCAAGGAGACCGATAGACTCAATTATCTGCATCTGATATCCAGATGAAGGAAAAGGACATTTCTCAAAGTTTAATGTAAGCACAAATCTCACAGATATCTTAGGAATGCAGATTATCATTCAATAAACTCTGGGTGGGGCCTGAGTTTCTGAATTTTTACAAGGTCACAGGTATGCTGCTGTGGCCCATGGGATTGGTCCAAAGCATGCAATCTTCCTTTCTCAGCTTTCAAACTTGGGTGATCCTATGAGGAATTTATGAAAATGGATTTGAAGGCTTTTCTTTGTAGATATGGATTGGGGCCCAGGGTGTGTGCTCAGGTGTACTTAGAGCAAGCATCTGAGGAGTTACTCTTGGGAAAGCAGGGCCGTGGTGCCCACCTATATCATTGCCCATGGTGCAGACATGAGACTGGCTCATGAGACCACTGTCCCAGTGTACTTGCTTGAGGGAGGGGTGGAAAAAGAGAATGAGGACATTTCCCCAAGATCTCTTGCTGATAAGAGTTTGAGAGCCCTCAGAAAGTCCAGGTAAGAGGCAATGCAATCAAATATTCAACTGATCCTAGGATTAGACCTGAGCTGAGGGCGGCAGAGGTGGCAGTGCAAGGGCATCCACTTTCTGGTACACACGTAGGTAGTTGCCTTAAGTGCTGGAGTTCCTACTGCCTATATCGTGGCAATGTTGACACAGTCACAATACTCTGGAGACCCTAACATTTTTGGCTAAAGTATTTACTGCAGCTGAACCTTATACTAACCCTTTAACAGCACTCTCCCACTGCCGCATCCCTCTACACCCATTGTACTGTGATTCTGGAGCAACGCTATATCCCATCTGGAATGTATCTTCCACCTGGCCACCCAGGGTCCTGTTAAAACTGAGCTGTCAGTCTTATGACCCTTTACGCTGGGCCCTACTCTGCACACCCACCAGTACTGCCTCCAGTGAATGAAGTATTCAAGACTTCCTGGAGCTGCTGCTTTTGCATCCTAGGCTCTGCCTTCACTATTGCTCACCACCTCTGCCTTTTGACCCACCTTCAGAGGCAGATTCAGGGTCAGTACAGTTAGAGTTAAGTGTGTCCCAAGGACAAACAAGACTGTGGCTGAGATCCCTGCCTGTGAGCCCCTCCTTTGAAGCAAAAAGTCAACAGTGACTCCCAAAGCATGTAAATTTTAGGGCATAGAAAACTGAGGAGATACATGTGGAAATTTTTTCTTCTTCTTCTTGGTGGTGGGACCTTCACTGAACTGTGCCAAAATAGACAAGATTAGGAGGAAGAGAATATGAACTATGAAACATTCTAGGGCCGGGGAGATGGCTCAGTGGAATAAGCGCTTCCCTAACAAGCCCAAGGGCCTAAGTTCAATCCACAGTTTCACCAAAAAAAAAAAAAAAGGAAACATTCTAATTTCCTGCAGTGAAGAAAGGCATGGATCAGGAACAAAATATCATTAATGACAGGTCACAAGAGAAACTGTACGGTTGTATGGGACTTGCTACTCATTCCCCAACCATGTGTCCACAGGGCTGTCCATCTAGCACAGCATAGCCTCCACTTTTTTTTTTGGTACAGGATCAGACTCGTAGTGATCCATTTCAAGCCTCCCCAGTGCTGGGATTACAGCCATGTACTACCATGCCTGGTCTTGGGTGTACCTGGGGCAGGGCTGGGTGGCATGCAGTACAGGGGATTGAACCTGGGTTCTTAAGTTTACCAGGCAGGTACTTAAGACCACTGAGCTATCTGCATCCCACAGCCTCCATTCTGAGCAAAATAAGTTCTCAGAGTCAATATTTTGTTTTTTTGTCTTAATGTACTTGGTCGTTGCAGAGTCTTACTATGCAGGCTTGGACTTGTGGTGACCCTCCTGCTTTTAGCCTCCCTAGCGCCACCATGCCCAGACTCCGCAGGCTCAGCCTGCCCTGAGGGTGGGGCTGGTGCAGCATGTGGTGCTGGAAATCAAACCACAGTCCTTGCACTCACCTAAGCTTGCTTAAGCAGGTGCTTTAGTCTACTAAGCTAGCTCACTGGCCCCCTTAAGAGATTCTGAACTTACAATGGAGGCTGACATAAGCTCATGACCCAGTAGATACGCAACGAGAAACACAATGAGCTCTAAGAAGTGAGAAAGAGAAAAGCCAAGGAAGAGAAGGTGAGCTGTAGGCCAGTGATTCCCAGGAATAGTATGAGGGTCTATGGCACTTCAGCTCCAAAAGGCAGATTTATAACTAGAAGGTTATTAAACTTGTAAGTCACTGCATAAACAGTGAAATTTCAAAGAGATTTAAGCAAGTGAATCTCACTAGATCTGAAAAGGTAACAGTAACTTCCCTAGAGAAAGGATCTGTCCTGTATTACATTGAGCCCAAAACCATACTCTAAAAGTCAAATGCAATTCTAGGATTTGCTCCTACTGCTACCATCAAAGCCATGGTCTGCTTCCCTAGAGTGAGGGGCTCTTGTTACTCCCTTGATTGGCTTAGGTCAAGATTTTTAACAATGGACAAAAAAACAATGAAATGCAACTTGATACCCACGAGGATAGGTGTAAGTAAGAAGATGAAGAATAACAAGTCAGCAAGAATGTGGAGAAACAAATATGTGTTACTGATGGGGATGTGAAATAGGATGGCTGATATGGGAAACACTCCGGTTCCTCAGAAAAGCTGCATTACCATTAGGTCCAGCTAGTTCACTCCTCGGTATATTCATAAATGAAAACATCTGCCCCCACGAAAACTTGTACACGAATGTGCATAAGCAGCATTATTCATAATGTCTCCAAAGTAAAAATAACTCCACTATCTATTAATTAACAAATGCTTAAACAAATATGATATAGCCAGCCAACAGATTGGCCATTAAAAGGAATGAGATACAGATACATGCTGTAATATCAATCTTGAAAACATGCTAAGTGAAAAAAGCCAGCATAGGTAAATGTTTAGAGACAGACAAAAGACAATGGTTTGCCTGGGTCTGGGAGATGAGACATGCAGGTGATTGCTAACGGGCCCAGGGTTTCTTAAGGGGTGGAAAAAATGTTCAGGAACTAGATACAGTGATGGGTGCACAACACTGAACAAATATATTACCACCCACTGAGTTGTACACTTTCAACTAGATGGGTAAATTCAATAAAACTTTTTAAGAAAGAGAAAAACGTTATTAAGGGACTCATTTTGGGGGGGGTGGGGGTTGCTCTAGGACACACATTTGGACCATTCCCACATGTTGCTGCTGATTACTTATGGCTGAAAGAGAAACAACCCAAACTAAAACAAGTACCAACAGCTGGACCAGGTTCCTCAAGATCATGTCCAACACTTCCTACCTCCCCTCCACACCATGCTTTGGACACTGTCTCAGTGTCCTTAATGCAAAGAAACACTAATAATGGCTGATGCTGTACATCAATCACTGAATTTTCAGTTTTCAGAAAACTGAATTAGGTACACCAGGTGATCAAAACATACACTTAGTTACTTTTTTTAAAATTTCAATAAAATACATTGTCACTAATCCCCTTCAAAATATCCCCACCCATTCCATGGTTGAACACACATTCCATGGTTCTTGCCACTCTCTGAAACAGCTCTAGGAGTCTTCTTTTGTGTGTGGCTCTATGGTTAAAAACATATGCTGAATGGTGCTAAGTGCCATCTAATAGAAAGGTAAAGGGAGATAGCTTAGTAGAATAAGCACTTGCCTGGCAAGTACAGGGTCCAGAGTTCAATCCCCGGTAGTGGAGAAAAAAAAAAGTTTGGACCAGGGAGATAGCTCAGTAAAGTAAGCACCTGCCTGGCAGGCACAAGTTCCCAAGTTCAATCCCTGGTACCAAAAAACAACAAAAACAACAACAAAAAAACCCCCAAAACGGCCAAGGAGATGGCTCAGAGGAATAAGCACTTCCCTGGCAAGTGCAAAGGCCTGAGTTCAATCCCTGGTTCTGAAAAAAAAAAGGTCAGCTAAGAATAGTGGGTGGAGTATGTCCTCTTTATCCATTTTATTCATCACTTCTGGCTCTTTACGAAAGTTAAAATGACCATAAAAGGAAAATGTTTTGAACTGCTTCAGGACATAAGAGACACTCATGCAAGGGAACTTCCACAACTGCCTCAGAAAATGTAAGAATGATGGGATAAATGTGTTGGAAGCAAAGAGTATTTTAAAGTTAATTTGAAAAAATAAAAGTGAAGAGAGAGAAGCAAGATAAAGGAACACTCTGAAGAAAGCAGGGCTCGTGGCCCAGACCCAGCGCAGTTAGGTCTGTGAGTGAGAGCCCCAGGCCCATCACACTGGAGAGACAGTTCCCAGCGCACAGCCCAAGACCCAGTGCAGCTTGGCCTGTGAGTGAGAGCCCCAGAAGTCAGTGCTATACAAAATGACAAAGACAAGGAGAAAAATGCAATCTCAGGCCTCGAGTCCACCAGTAAGTGCAGAGGACACTAGTTCAGATGAAATGAAAGAATTAACAGATACTGAAGCAAAGGAACAACACCAGAAAGATATAAAGGAATGCAGACGAGAAGCAATTCCCGAAATAAAAAAGATATACGAATACATAGCATCTGAAATAAAGAATCAAATGCAGAAACAACAGAGGGAAAACCAATGCTTAGAGAGCACTATACCAGCTGAAATGTATGAATTAACAGCGTCTGAAGCAAAGAAACAACAGCAGAAAGGTCAAAAGGAACTCAAAGCAGAAATAATTTCTGAAATCAAAAAAGAATTCTTTGGAAAGAAAGAATTCTTTGAAATCATAGCATCTGAAAGAAAGAAACAAGTCTAGAAATATACAGAGGAAACCCAACTTGGAATAAATTCTGCAGAAAAAGAATTAATAGCTACCTCTAAAGAAGACATTGACAAAAAAAAAAAAAAAAAAAAGAGATCAGAAATATGACAGATTCCTAGAATGAGCAATACAGAAAAGAAATAGATTGCATGAAACAGAGTCAAAGAGATACAGAAGTAAAAATATCAATCACGAGTCTACAAAACCATTTGAGTGAAAGCAGAGTTTCAGATCTAGAGGATGTGGGTGCAGCTACTGAAAAGGTGAGAAAGGATTTCTTAAAAACGAGGATGCAGGAAAAAATAATCCATTTCCTGCAGGATGATACCAGGATGAACAATGTGAGATTAATTGGTATCAATGAGAATGAAGGAGCCAATACAAATGACATAAAAGAATCTGGGGAGAACTAATTGCAGAAAACTTCCCAAATATGAGGAAACAATCCAACATTCAGATAACTGAAGCATACAGAACACCAAATAACTTCAACCCAAGAAAAAACACACCGAGACATACAACAGTCAAGATCCCAGAAATCCAACACAAAAATAATATACGGAAAGCTGCTAGAAAGAAGAAGCAGATCACATTCAAAGGAAAACCCATCAGAATTATAGCCAACTTCTTTACACAAACCATGAAGGCATTAGAGCATGGAGCAGAGTTCTTCAAGTCCTGTACAAAAACAAATTCCAACCTAGATTATTATACCCTGAAAAACTCTCTTTCAAGTTTGATGGAGAAGTGAAATATTTCCATGACAAAGAACAATTAAAGAACTTCATGATGACAAAGCCATCCCTACACACGCTGCTGAAAGATGTTCTAGAGAGGGACCACAATGACCAGAACTCCATGAATGAGAATGGAAGGAACCCACTAAACAGGACAGACAATTAAACACAGGATACAAGGGAGTAAACAACATAAGTCAACACATTTCAATTATAACCATCAATGTAAATGGATTCAATTCACCAATTAAGAGATATAGTGGATTAGGAAACAAAAATCCAACAATATGCTGTATATAAGAAACACACTTAACTCAAAAGGACATTCATAAACTCAAAGGCAAAGGGTGGAAAACAATACTACATGCCCCAGCACCTCAGAAAAAAGCAGGAGTAGCAATTCTGTTCTGAGACAGTCTCAACTTCAAACCAAGAAGGATCAAACGACACAAAGAAGGCCACTATATATTAGTCAGGGGAAAAATTTAAGAGGAAGAGGTAACACTCATAAATATCTATGCACCAAACACAGGAGTAACCAACTATGTAAGACAAATCAAGAGATAGATCAACCAGACAAAAACTTAGCAAGGAAGTAGCAGAACTGAACCAGAGCTTGGAACAAATGCACCTGGTGGACATTTACAGTGTCCCACCCAACCACAGCTGAATACACATTTCTTTCAGCTGCACATGGGTCATTTTCTAAAACAGACCACATACTAGTCCAGAGGTCATGCGTAAGTATATGCAAGAAAACAGAAACTATCCCATGGGCATTGTCTGACCACAGTGCAATGAAACTGGTAATCAATGACAAAAGAAAACAGAAAAACCCGCTAAATTCATGGAAACTAAACAACACCCTAATCAGCAATCAATGTATCATAGAAGAAATTAAACAAGAAATTCAATAATATGTACAATTCAATGAAAATTCAAGCACAACTTATGGGAATTCATGGAATGCAATGAAAGCAGTTCTTAGAGGGAAAATCATAGCTATGAACACACACATTAGGCAAACAGAACAGGAACAAATAAACACCCTAATGATGCACCTCTGACAACTAAAAACAGAAGAGCAAATGAAACCCAGAGCACAAAGATGGGAAGAAATCATAAAAATTAAAGCAGAAATTAATTCAATTGAGATGAAGAAAACAGTTCCAAGAATCCACAAATCAAAAAGTTGGTTCTTTGAAAGACTAAATAAAGTTGATAAGCCTCTAGCCAACCTCATAAAAAAGTGGAAAGAAAAAAATTCAAGTACATGCAATAAGGGATGAAAAGGGTGAAATCACCACAGACCCAGAGGAAATTCAGACAATTATTAATAGTTACTTCGAAAATCTTTACGCTCACAGCATAGAAGACACAGATGAAATGGACAGATTCCTAGAAAGTACAAATTACCAAAACTGAACCAAGAAGAGATAACAACTCTCAATAAGCCAATAACAGCCAATGAAATACAAAACATAATAAAAAGCCTATCAACAAAGAAAAATCCAGGTCCTGATGGATTTACAGCTGAATTCTACAAGAAACTTAAAGAAGATATAATCCCTACATTCCTCAAACTATTCAATGAAATTAAAAAGGAAGCAGTCTTCCCAAAATCATTCCTGAAGGCAAGTATTATACTGATTCTAAAACCAGGGAAAGACACAACCAAAAAGGAGAACTACAGGACAATCTCCCTCATGAATATAGATGCAAAAATACTCAATAAGATCCTAGTAAATAGAATACAGGAAATCATCAAGAAGATCATACACCATGACCAAATAGGATTCATCCCAGGGATGCAAGGATGGTTCAGTATTCGAAAATCTATAAACATAATACACTGTATTAATACACTGAAATCTATAAGCCACATGATCATCTCAATTGATGCAGAGAAAGCCTTTGACAAAGTCCAACACTCATTCATGTTCAAGGTCCTACAGAAAATTGGAATAGATGGACTCTATCTTAACTTGATAAAAGCCATCTATGACAACCCAAAAGCTAATATAATACTAAGTGGGGAAAAACTGAAATCTTTTACTCTTAAATCAGGTACAAGACAAGGATGTCCTCTATCACCTCTCCTATTCAATATAGTCTTGGAGTCATTAGAAACAGCCATTGGAGAAGAGAGAGAAGTAAAAGGAATAATAGATAAAGAAGTTAAATTATCATTATTTGCAGATGACATGATACTTTACTTGAAATACCCCAAAAATTCCACCAAGAAACTACTAGAAGTGATACAGAAATTCAGTAGCATAGCAGGATACAAAGTCAATACTCAAAAATCAATAGCATTCCTATACACACATAACAAGCACACTGAAAGGGAAATAATAGAACCAATACCTTTTACAATAGCAGTGCAGAAAATGAAATACCTTGGAATTCACTTAACCAAGGAACTCAAAGATCTCACAGAAAATTACAACACCCTAAGAGAAGAGATTATAGAGGATCTCAGAAAATGGAAAGCTATTCCGTGCTCTTGGATAGGAAGAACCAACACTGTGAAGATGGCCATACTTCCAAAATTGTTATACAGATTTAATGCAATCCCTACCAAACTGCCACCAACATACATCCCAGACCTAAAGAAATCATTCCTAAAATTTATTTGGAACCACAAACGACCTAGAATAGCAAAGGCCAATAAAGACAAGGCAGGAGACATAACAAGTCCTGACTTGAAATTATACTACAAAGCCACTGTGATAAAATCAACATGGTATTGGCAACGAAATAGGCCTGAGGATCAATGGAATAGATTAGAAGATGCAGAGGCCTCTATGATCACACTCAGCCATCTGATCTTCGACAAAGGGACCAAACAAGCTTACTGGAAGAAAGATAGCCTCTTTAACAAATGGTGCTGCAAAACCTGGCTTTCTACATGCTGAAAACTAAAACTTGACCCAGCTCTATCACCGTGCACTAAGTTAAAGTCAAAATGGATTAAAGATCTAAACATTAAAACAGAAACATTCAATCTTCTGGAAGAGAAAATAGGAGGAACTCTTGAAGACATAGGGTATGTAAAGAGTTCATGAACAAACATATATTTGCACAGGAAACACTTGAAAGAAGTAACAACTGGGATCAACTCTTGAGGTTCTTCATGTCAAAAAAAATTGTCAACACAGTGAACAGACAACCCACAAATTTTGAAAAATTCCTAACTAATATGCAATCAGACAAAGGTCTGCTGTCTAGAATATATAAAGAACTAAGATATAAGAGGGCCCTCAAATTTAAAGACCCAGTTCAGAAATGGGCATCTGAGATGAATACACACTTCTCAAGAGGACGAAATTAAAGAAGTGAATAAATATATGAAAAAATGCTCCACATCGCTAGCCATCTGTGAAATGCAAATAAAAACAACACTGAGATACCATCTCACTCCAGAAAGAATGGCTATCATAAGGAAATCAACCAACAACAAATGTTGGAGAGGTTGTGGGGAAAAGGGAACCCTTCTCCACTGCTGGTGGGAATGTAGACTGGTACAACCATTGTGGAGGTCAGTGTGGAGACTCCTCAAAAGAGTAGGACTAGAAATCCCATTCAAGCCGGCTATCCCCCTACTGGGAATTTTCCCAAAGGA